>SJYV01020275.1:0-10754 GCA_006410875.1 Neotragus pygmaeus
TTGAGTGCAGCACTTTCACAGCATCATCTTTCAGGATTTGAAACATTAACAAGAAGAATAAAAATCATATCATCATCACCATAGATGTAGAGAAGCATGTGATAACATTCAGCATCATTTATGATTAAAAAAACCTCTCAACAAAGTAAAATGGGTAGAGAGGGAATGTACCTCAACATAATGACAAGCCCACAGTTAACATACTCAACAGTGAAAACCGAAAAGTTCTTCCTCTAAGATTAGGAAAAAGACAAGGATACCCATTTTGCTACATTTATACAACACAGTACTGGAAATTGTAGCATAACAATCAGGCAAGAAAAATAAATAAAAGGCATCCAAATCTGAAAGGAAGCAAAACTGTCTCTATTTGTAGATGTATGTGTTAAGTCGTTCAGTTGTGTCCAACTCTTTGCAATCCCACGGACTGTAGCCCATCGAGCTCTTCTGTCCATGGAATTTTCCAGGCAAGAATACTGAATGGGTTACCATTTCTTCCTCCAGGGGATCTTCCTGATGCAAGGAGTGAACCTGGGTCTCCTGCACTGCAGGCAAACTGCTTACCATTAGAGCCACCAGGGAAGCCCGATAAGATACCATCTGTAGATAACATGATGTATTTATAGAAAACCCCAAAGATTTCACAAAAAACTGTCTGAACTAATAAAGTCAATAAAATTGCAGGACATAAAATCAATATATGTAAATCAGTTGTGTTTGTGTTCTATATAGATAACAAACTACCAGAAAGAGAATTAAGAAAACAGTCCCATTTATAGCTGCATCAAAAAGAATTAAATACCTAGGAATAAACCTAACCACGGAGTGAAAGATCCAAACAATGAAAACTATAAGACACCAATGAAAGAAACTGAAAAAGACATAAATAAATGAAAAGATACTGTATGCTCATCGTTTGGAAGATTTAATATTGTTAAAATGTCCATTTTATCCAAAGCAATCTACAGATTCAATGTGATTTCTATAAAAAGTTCAATGACATTTCCCACAGACGAACAAATAAGCCTGTAATTTGTATGGGATCACAAAATATCCCAAATATACAAAGCAATCTTGAAGAAGAACAAAGCTAGACACACCATGCTTCCTAATTTCGAACTATATTATTAAGCTATAGTAATCAAAACAGTATGGTACTGGCATAAAAACAGACACACAGATCAATGGAACAGAATAGAATCTCCAGAAATAATCACACATACATAGTCAATTCATTTACTGCAAAGCAAACAAGAATATACAATAGGAAAAGGAAAGCTTTGGAAAAACTGGACAGCTACATGCAAAAGATTGAAACTGGATCACAATCTTACAACATACACAAAAGCTGAATGTAAGACCTGAAACCATAAAACTTCTAGAAGAATATACAGGAAGTAAGCTCCCTGACAACAGTCTTGGCAATGAGTTTTTGGATTTGACACCAAAAGCAAAGGCAACAAAACCAAAAATACACAATTGGGAATACATCAAACTAAAAAGCATCTGCTCAGCAAATGATTCCATCAACAAAATTAAAAGGCAACCTAAGGAAAGAGAGAAAATATCTGCAGTTCATACATCTGATATGGGGTGAATATGCAAAATATATTAAGAACTCATACAATTCAATTATCTAGGGTCCTTGTTTCATGCAAATTTCTATTTACATAGTTTCTCACTATTCCTTACATTTCACAGGAGCTAGCTAAGTGTATGATGAGATTGTTGTTATCCCTTAATTCATGATGAGTTAAAAGAAATGATTCATTCTCATGGGAAAAAAAAAAATGATGGGCGAGGAACAGTCTCACACTAACAAGAGAAATATTTGTCCAGAGGCTGACTGACCACTGATCAAAGGGCTTTAAGCAAAACTTCTGAGGAAGGACCTAGGGGAACATGAAAAAAAAAATTCATGAAATCAATTATGACAAAAAATGTAAGTAACAACAAAAGAATGACTTGTCCTGACTTTGGTTCACAAACACCTCAGGTTCACACCACACTCCTGCTCTCATTTGTTTTCTCACGTGAATAGCGTCTCACCATACGGTGATTTTCTTCCTAATTGTCCTCCATAGGGACTGATTTCATGATGTTTTTTTTCATCTTCTCCTACCTCCTTCCTCAGCAGTTAGTGTGAGTGGGCTTCCCTGGAGGCTTAGACAGTAAAGAATACGCCTGCAAGGTGGGAAACCTGGGTTTGATCCTTGGGTCGGGTAGATCCTCTGGAGGAGGGCAGGCCTGGAGAATCCCCATGGACAGAGGAGTTTGGCGGGCTACAGTTCATGGGGTCGCAAAGAGTCTGACAAGACTAAGCACACAGCACAATGACAAAAATATTAAAGTTTATCCTAAACATACAAAATAATTGATGACATTTGTTTAAGAGGGTCTCAAGATTGGCTGATAATGATAAAAAAAGAATACTTTACCTAAGAAACTACTATTCAAAAGGAAAAAAGGAAAAGCAGTTATATTAAGATAAGAGTACATCCTTGAAGAAAATCCAAGTGAAAAGAAGAACTCAGAACATGTCTGAGAGATAGAAATGAGACTTCTTTGATGGGGGCAATACACCAAGGTCAACTGGCCAAATGGAGTAAATATGAAAGTTCGTTATAGATCACAAAAGTGTCAGACAAGATAAAAGTACTGACTGGGGTTCAAATCATCTACAGAAATCTCCTTCAGCTAAAAGCAGGATATCTAATAGTTCTTGATCTGCTTTACCGTTCATCTCCCACAGAATAAATGCTAGGGATAACCAGAGGAAGATGCTTCCCTTGTAGCTCAGTTGGTAAAGAATCTGCCGGCAGCGCAGGAGACCTGGGTTCAACCCCTGGGTCAGGAAGATCCTCTGGAGAAGGAAATGGTAACCCACTCCAGTATCCTTGCCTGGAGAATATCATGATCACAGAACCCCGGTGGGCTGCAGTCCACGGGGTTGCAAAGAGTTGGGCACAACTGAGCGACTAACACTAACCAGAGGAAACTGCCACCCAGAACCCAACATATCCCCAGATTGTGACGTGACCAGTAACTTGGAAGAAAGCAATCTATCATTTTATAGTATGCAAAGCCCAGAACAAAGAAGCTGGGTAATTACAAATCATCTTGATGAGAAAGAAAATGAAGAAACCAGCAAGAATGCACAGATAAATTCAACTTTAAGGAAGACTAGTACAAAGTGAAGGCAAATGCAGGATGACAATACAGACTTATAAAAATTACCCCCCAAAACTAAAAAGCCCAGAGAGAGTTGAAGGTCCTTTCCAAAAGGTTTACGTTTTTTCAGAGAAAGAAGAAATAGGTCACTGCTCAGAGCAAACACAACAATGGATGAAAATATTTCTCAAAACCTATTTTGCTTTTGTTTCCCTATAAAGGAAAAATAACCTGAGAACTAAGATGGTCAGAGCAAAGCTAAAGCACAATGGAAATGGGTTCAAAGTTCCTAAGAAAGCAAACATATTCTTAAGATAGGTCTCCTTGTTCATCTTAGTAAAACTGCTGTTCATAGTTGTGTATTCATGCTGGTTTCTTCAAGTAATCTCTCATCTCATGAAAATAATTTGCAATTACCCAGCTTTCTTTGACCCCGGTATTTGTAAACTTAAAAATGTTATAGTTCCTTTCTTCCAAATTTTCCAGTCACTTACCTTTCAACAACAAAGGTCAAGAATACTTCCCACTCCTCAGCACTCCATCTTCCTCAGCAGTGTCAGAGGCACCTAACTTTTGCGATAATACAAATTTCCTTGGTCTCCTCCCGCACTGTCTTCCTGGCTATCCAGTGCTCTCTGATGAAAAGACTATTCATTCCCTCAATGTTGGCACCTTTGTCAAAATCCACTGATCATAAATTAAGGGTTTATTCCTGGTTCTCAGTTCTGTGCTACAGATATGTCTATCTATGGCATATATCTATGCCAATTCACACTGATTTATAGTGTATTTTGAAATCAGGACTTCCCTGGTGGCTCAGACGGTAAAGTGTCTGGCTACAATGCGGAAGACCTGGGTTCGATCCCTGGGTTGGGAAAGAAACCCTGGAGAAGGAAATGGCACCCCCCACTCCAGTACCGTTGCCTGGAAAATCCCATGGATGGAGGAACCTGGTAGGCTACAGTCCATGGGGTCGCAAAAAGTCAGACACGACTGAGCGACTTCACTTTCTTTCTTTCTTTGAAATCAGGAAATGTAGCACTTTAATTTTATTTTTCTTTTTCAACATTGTTTTGACAATTCTGGCTCCACATAAATTTTGCTTGTCAATTTCTGCAAAAAAGCCAGCTGGTGTTTTCTTAGGATTATATTGACTCTGTAGGTCAGTTTGGGGGCGTACTGTCACTATACCAGTATTAAGTTTTTAGATCCATGAACATGAGATGTCTTTCCATTTGTTTGGGTTTTCAGGAACTTCCTGTGACAATATCTTATAGTTTTCAGGGCCAATAACCTTTTAAATTATATTAAAAATACATTTTCTAATTGTTTGCTCTGGCACACAGAAGTACAATTGACTGTGTGTATGTATCTAGTGACCTTTCTAAATTTACTTCAACCAAAGAAACCCCACAAAATCATTGTTATAATAAATAAGAAATTAAGCATTAATGACATTTAATTCTGGATTAATACTGGCTTCCTTCCTTAGGACATGGACATGTCTGATGGCTGTGTGCCTCGTATGGTATTCCAAGGCATCCTGAATGAAGAACGATGCCATAAAGGTGATGTGAATACATAACGCCCTCACACACGTGTTTTTCCAGTTTATTACAAAATAGCATATACAGTTATATCAAGTTACATATGACACCATTTACTTTTAACTAAACTCTCATTCAATGGACAAATGCCTTAAAAATGTCCCTACAAAGTAAAGCAAAAATAAACTGGCACAGCTGACATTTCTACTCCTATACAAGCCCTTTTTCACTAACCATAATAGGTTTTAAAAAAAAACCCAACCAGTGAGATTTGGAAAAGAACACTGTCAAATAGGAAATGATCACAAAAGACTATAAGAAATACAGACTTATTATAGCTATTATTAACTATTAACCTAAGTGTTACACTTTAAGGTACTATGTCAAAGAAAACCAGTACTGTGGTTTAATGTTTATAAGTATAATACATATATTGGGGATAAATGTACACACACAATAAAAAAAGTGTGCCTCCCGGTACTACAGCGAGAGAGTGCCAGCAGACACAGGAAAGCCAGTTAGGAAGCCACAGTACAGGTAAGAGATGAGAAGGCTGCAGTGGATTTGGAGAGAAATGGAGACACATTTTAGAGATGTTAAAGAATATGGATATACAGGACTTGGTAATTAATCAGATATGGGGGTAAAAGTCTGTGCTGACTGAAACAGAAACACTGGAGGAGGAACAGATTTTTGGAGGAAAGATGGTGAATTGTTATGGACATATCAGGCTTGTAAGAAAACTGAGAGGGAGAGAATAATTCCACTCCTAAGCATATACTCAATAAAATGTTATATACATGTAACAAAAGACACATACACAATCTTTATGACAGCATTGGTTGTAACTGCTAAAAAGCAGGCATCCCACACGTCCTTCAACAGCAAAATAGGTAAAATACAGTATATTCATGCCCTGGATCACTGACAAATTACTGCTATGTGCAACAACATGAATTTATCTTACCAGCAGGATGTGACCAAAAGAAACTAATCATAAGATGAAAAATAATACATACCACGATTCTATGTATATAAGTTAAAAAACAGGCATAATCTCTAGTATTCAGTCAGAGTAGTATTTACTTTGGGGGAGTGAGGGAGGAGAAATAGTAATTGAAAGGGGATATCCAGGAAGCTCTGTGGAGCTGGTAACGCTCTATTTCTTGACAAGGTTCAGAGTGACATCAATGTGTTTGCTAGAGTTATTCATCAAGCTGCAGACTTTCGACTGTACATTTTTCTGTGTGTTATAGCAAATGAATACTGCATGACTCCACTTATATGAGGTTTCTAGAGCAGTCAAATTCATAGAGACAGAAAGTAGAAGGATGGGTTCCAGGGGCCAGGGAGAGAAGGAAATTCATAGATATTTAATGGGTTTGCAGTTTCAGTTTTTCAAGTTCTGGAGACTGGTTGCACAATAACGTGCATCTATGCAACGCTAGTACAATATCCCACACCTAAGTTGGTTAAGATGGTAGACTTTATGTTCTGTGTATTTTACCATACTTGAAAGAGACTTCCCTGGTGGTACAGTGGATAAGAATCCTCCTGCCAAAGCAGGGGACGTGGGTTTGATCCCTGGGCTGGAAAGATTCCACATGCCACAGAGCAAGTAAACCCATGCACCACAGTTACTGAACCTGAGCCGCAACTCATGAGTCTGTGAGTCACAACTACCAAATCCCGTGAGCCTAGGGCCTGTGCGCCACAACAAGAGAAACCACTGCAGAAAGAACCCCAACCACTGCAACAGAGCAGCCTCCACAGCACCCAAAGAAAGCCCGGGTGTGGCAACAAAGACTCAGTGAAACCAAAAAAAATTAAACCAACCAACCCTTCAACAGTTTCCTATTCCTCTTGGGATAACATCAAAAATTGGAACACAGCCTAAAAAGTACTGACCCACATTTTCATCTCTGCTATATACCATTCTCCCCTTTACTCTCTAAACTCAAGCATTCCAAGGTTGTTGTTGTTTTTTTTTTAAATATCACTTTCAGTTTTCATATATGTTCCTAGCCTAAACTGGTCTTCCATTCCATGTCCCTCTTTGTTTAATATCTGCTCATGCTTTATCCTCAGCTTAAACATCATTTCTTCAGAGAAGTATTCCCTAACCTAGACTGGGTTAATATTCTCATTTATGCTCTCAGTATCTTGATCCTTTCCCCAAGAATTACAATTCAATAATTCTTGTGTTATTATTTGTTTAATGTCTGTTTTCACCATGACACAATACACAGGGGCTGACTTACCTTGCTGCTTGCACCAGACAGAATGCAGGAACTTCTTGTTCTGCCTGCTATACACTTCCTGTTCAGTGGCTAAGTCATGTCTGACTCTTTATGACCCCATGAACTGCAGTATGCCAGGCTTCTCTGTAAATCACTATCTCCTACATGTCCACTGAGTCAGTAATGCCATCCAAACATCTCATCCTCTGTCGTCCCTCTTCTCCTCTTGCCCCCCTCTCATCAGGTGGGTGAAGTATTGGTGCTTCCCTATCAGTCCTTCCAATGAGTATTCAGGACTGATCTCCTTTAGGATGGACTGGTTGGATCTCCTTGCAGTCCAAGGGACTCTCAAGAGTCTTCTCCAACACCACAGTTGAAAGCATCAATTCTTTGGTGTTCAGTCTTCTTCACAGTCCAACTCTCACATCCATACATGACCACTGGAAAAACCATAGCTTTGACTAGATGTATCTCTGTTGGCAAAGTGATGTCTCTGCTTTTTAATACACTGTCTAGGTATCTATTAAACACTATCTTGTTTGTCATAGATATTTTTCCAAGGAGCAGGTATCTTTTAATTTTGTAACTGTAGTCACCATACGCATTGATTTTGGAGCCCAAGAAAATGAAATATGACACAGTTTCTCCACATTTCCCCCATCTATTTGCCATGAAGTGACAGGACTGGATGCCATTATCTTAGTTTTTTGAATGTTGAGTTTTAAGCCAGTTTTTTTTTTCATTGTCCTCTTTCACTTTAATCAAGAGGCTCTTTAGTTCCTCTTCACTTTCTGCCATTAAAGTGGTATCATCTGCATATCTGAGGTTATTGATATTTCTCCCGGCAATCTTGATTCTGGGATTTCGTATGATGTACTCTGCATATACGTTAAATAAAGCAGGGTGACAATATACAGCCTTGATGTACTCCTTTCCCAATTCTGAACCAGTTTGTTTCATGTCTGGTTCTAACTGTTGTTTCTTCTCCTGCATACAGGCTTCTCTGGAGGCAGGTAAGGTGGTCTGGTATTCCCATTTCCTTGAGAATTTTCCAGTTTGTTGTGACCCACACAGTCAAAGGCTTTAGTTTAGTCAGTGAAGCAGAAGTAGATTTTTTTTGAATTGCCTTGTTTTTTTCTATGATGCAGCATTTATTGGCATTTGATCTCTGGTTCCTCTGTCTTTTCTAAATCCAGCTGGTACATGTGGAAGGTTTCAGTTCACATACTGCTGATTTCTAGCTTGAAGGATTTTGAGCATAATCTTTCTGGTATGTGAAATGTAGTGCATGAAGCTGACATAGGATGAGGCCCAGGAGCGGAGGGCACCCCAGCTTCACCACTGCAGTCGGCCATCCTGGAGCCGCTGTCCATCAGAGCCCGTCTGCCACCCAGGGGCCAAGGGTACCCCAAGCTTTCCGCTGCTGGGGCCGATCTGCCGCCATTGCTGGCTCCACACATGTTAACTGGAGGCGCAGGTCACTACCTGACTCCCACCTCCGTCTCTGAGGTGATCTTTCTGAAGCTGCTTCCCAAGCCAGCAATGCTTCTGCAGGAAGCCGCAACCATGTCATCCCGTGGTGTCCATCTCTGCTCCAGAAACACGTGCCCCCCCTTATGTCGCTGCGCGCCAGGGCCCGGGCTACAGCCCACAGTCCCGACCACCGGCCAAGGCGTCTGGCGGCCTAGCCCCGCGGAGACTCCGCTCAGGCCGCCCCGCAGCAGTTGGCATTCTGCATGAGCAGCACCACGGCCGCTGCTGAGGTATTTTAAGCCTGCTATGTACTAGGTGTTTAATAATTATTTGCTGAATGAGTATTTGAAGCAGCTGTCCCACATGAGCTTAGGATTTCTGATCCAGATGAACTATAGTCTGGTGACAACATTGAAAAAAGAAACTGCATCACTGAAGGAACTTTGAGGAATCATAGAAGAAAGGAATCAGAAAACTAACCTGTGTAAATAGCATTTCATTGTTTATAAACTGATAAACAAGGGCTGTGGAAGTTATGAGTTCCTTAGGGTACTATTAATCCTTAGCAAATGTCAGAAATAATTACTAAAGGAATAATTTGTAGACACTTAAATCATGGGATGCCTCACAGGCTCACTAAATGTGCAGAAGGATGAGTAATGCTCTCCATCCCAAGATGTCTCCATCTTGATCCTTGGGACCTGTGAATATGTTAGGTTACATGACAAGAGGGAATTAAGGTTGGTAATTAGTTGACTTTAAAATAAAGAGATTACCTTGGATTATGTGGGTAAAAGTGAATATCGCTCAGTCATTACCAACTCTTTGCCACTCCATGGACTGTAGCCCACCAGGCTCCTCTGGCCAAGGACTTCTCCAGGCCAGAATACTGGAGTGGATTGCTATTCCCTTCTCCAGGGTAACTTCCCCACCCAGGGATCGAACTCAGGTCTCCTGCATTACAGGCAGATCCTTTATTGTCTGAGGCACCAGGGAAACCCACATGTACGATTACATGTGGGTGGGCCCCATGTGATCACAGGGTCTTAAGTGTAGAAGAGAGGTAGAAGATGAGGGTCACAGAAAGCTCTGAAAAAAGCTCACTACTGATTCTGAAGCTCACTACTTATTCATGAGCTGATGAATGCAGGCAGTCTCTAGAAGCTGGAAAAACACAAGGAAATGGATTCTCCCTCAGACCTTCTATGAGAAATGCAGTTTTGCCCAACACCTTGATTTTAGCCCAGTGAGACCCATTTAGGAGTTCTCACTCCCAGAACTGTAAGGTAATAAATCTGTGTTCTTTTATGCCACCTGGTTTGAGATAACTGATCACAGTGGCAACAGGAAAATAACACACTATGGTTAAGCCATAAAGACGACTTCTCCTTCCCAGCAAATCAGGAACAAAGTAAATACAATATATTTGTTTTTTTTTTAATCAAAGAACTTGATTGGCTTTTACAACATAACACAAAGAAATATGTACAATATTAAATGCAAAGTCAATAAAATAAATTAGTAAACTGTGAAATGCCCACTCCACTCTCCACAAGTGTTGAGTTATGGAATAATGTCAACCATCTTAGCAGGTTTTTAGGAACACACTGCAAGGGTCTGTTCATTCACACTCTTTGATATTTGATACTTTTATCAATAACCTACATCAATGTTCTTAACTTTGGGTCTATGGACCACAATTGAGGCTTCAAGAGGCATCTGAACATCTTAAACCTTACTGAAAACTCGGTGTATACATACATAAATAAGTACTTTTTAGCAGAAAGGTCCACAGCTTTTATTAAAGTCTTGAATCCAAACCACAGAAGGTGAAGAACCACTTAGTGAAGATACAGAAAGTATGCTCATCACGTTCATGGGTGACACACAGCTGCTACAAAGAGTAAAGACTGGATAACAGATCAGGATTCAAAAAGTATCCTGAAAGGCTGATGACCAGCCTAAATCCAGAAAATATAAAATCACTCGATTTAGGGGAACCTCTATGAAAAAGTCCTAGAAAGTCTAGTCAGCAGTAATCTCAGTATGAGTCAGTGGTTAAGGCTACCAAAATAACCTATATAACTCTAGGCATGTGTTCAGAATGATGAGGAAAAAAGTAGTTCTACTCTCTTCTGTACTGGTGAAACCAAACTGCAGTGCTGTTCAATTTTATTTCCTCTTTGCATTAATTTCTTATGGCTGCCATATCAAATGACTATAAACCATGTGTCTTCAGTCAGTTCAGTTACTCAGTTGTGTCTGACTCTTTGCAACCCCGTGGACTGCAGCACACCAGGCCTCCCTGTCCATCACCAACTCC
>SJYV01020276.1:0-17282 GCA_006410875.1 Neotragus pygmaeus
GTCTGGTATTCCCATCTCTTTCAGAATTTCCACAGTTTATTGTGGTCCACACAGTCAAAGGCTTTGGCACAGGATAGAGGATGGATTAGCAAAAGGTGAGAAGCAGCACACAGTCCTAACTGAAGACTAATCCTAAAACACACTGTCAAGTACAGAGCGGCTCCCATGAGCACAAGGGCAGTCCTAGTCTGTTACTGAAGCAAAACAGTGAAAGTGAAAGTTGCTCAGTCGTGTCCGACTCCTTGTGACCCCATGGGCTATACAGTCCATGGAGTTCTCCAGGCCAGAATACTGGTGTGGGTAGCATTTCCTTTCTCCAGGGGATCTTCCCAATCCAGGGATCAAACCCACATCTCCCACATTGCAGGTGGATTCTTTACCAGCTGAGCCATCAGGGAAGCCCAAGAATACTGGAGAGGGTAGCCTATCCCTTCTCCAGGAAATCTGCCTGACCCAGGAATGAAACAAGGGTCTCCTGCATTGCAGGCGGATTCTTTACCAGCTGAGCCACCAAGGAAGCAGGACAGCCTACTTCCAAATCCCAGCTCTGGCCACTTATTCATCGTTACTTACCTTTTCCCTGCTACAGCCCCCTCATCTGTAACACTGGGATAATAGCAATACTGATCCTCTAAGGTTGCTGTGGGAATTAAGCAAGTTACTATTGAAGGTATTCAGGACAGTGTAGGGTATTCAGCACTGGGTGAATTTTAGTTATTACTGTTATATTACTATCATCCCTTGAGCCTGGGGTGGAATTATGGGAAGTTGAAAGATTCACATCATACATCAGTGAACCCTTCAGGCACCAAAAAAAGCACAGGGTCATGATGTTTATTTGCAACGTACACCAACAAAACACACTGACTGTATTGTGAAGGAGGTGGACTTAATAAGTACACACACAAAAAGTGAAGTGAAAATGTCAGTCGCTCAGTCCCGTCTGACTCTCTGCGACCCCATAGACTGTAGCCCACCCGCTTCCTCTGTCCAGAGGATTCTCCAGGCAAGAATACTGGAGTGGATTGCCTTTTCCTTCTCCAGGGGATCTCCCTGACCCAAGGATGAAACCCAGGTGTCCTACATGGCAGGCAGATTCTTTACTCTCTGAGCCACCAGGGAAGCCCTGTAATACACAACCTACTGTCAATTCATCATCACAACCTGTCCTGGGGAACAGCCTCACCTTGCGGACTTCCTTCAGTCCTCGAAAACCCAACTGAAGACAGAAGGTCAGCGTCCCCAAAGCCTCCACCTCTCCATGTGTCCCCTGAGGAAGGCGTCCAAACACAGGAACACACATCCCTGTCCACTTTTCCTTTGGAAGCAGCAAACACATTTCCCCANTTTTCTTCGAAGGAGCAAGCATCTTTTAATTTCATGGCTGCAGTCACCATCTGCAGTGATTTTGGAGCCTCCCAACATAAAGTCTGTCACTGTTTCCCTATCTATTTGCCATTTCTCTCCAGTCTCATTCTATTATGTTGAGAAAACACTACTTTTTCCATTAAAATGATAATGGGTGTTGATGAAGTGCTAAAATAGAAGGAAAATCCATGTGCCTTCTGTCCCAGGTATGGAGAAGATCAACTTCTCAGGCGGAGAGCCATTCCTCCAGGACCGGGGCGAGTACCTGGGCAGGCTGGTGAAGTTCTGTAAGCAGGAGCTGCAGCTGCCCAGCGTCAGCATCGTCAGCAATGGGAGCCTGATCCGCGAGAGGTGGTTCCAGAAGTACGGTGAGCAGCCCCCATGGCATGTGACTCTGGCCTCTGTCACTGTCGCTTACTCTATTTCTTTCCATCCTGGGCCTCTGGCCTGGCCTGCTGGGGATCCGAAGGGAGGGAAAAAGCAAGTATGCTTGTTGTAATCTCTCTTCAGGCTGCACGCCAAATTTCGATAGGGCTCTCATAAACAAGTATGGCAAAGCAGATAGCAGGACCCACCAGCAGATGCTCCTGTCCATTATCAAAGTAGCTTTAGTTGAGGGGGAAGTTGACCACAGTGGACAGTTTTGCAAGCCCTGACCTTATTGTTTCCTATTCATGTTTAATATTTAGAGTGTTTATGGAAATAACTCTATTTTAGTAGTCTCTTGTATAAATTGAGAGATTGAACTAAAACATTCTCCCCTCTGGCTATGTATTTGGCTACTGAGGAACTTGAAATAAGATATCTCCACTGGAACTGGCCTCCAGACTATTTATTTCAGAGCCTTGTGGTGTGTGGACATTCCAACTTGGGGTGCTCCAAAGGGATTCCACTCTGCAATCAGGGTTACAAACCCCTGGTCTTAAGACTGTTGATATTTTGTCACTAAGTCATGTCCTATTCTTTTGTGACCTCATGGATAGTAACNAGAGCCTTGTGGTGTGTGGACATTCCAACTTGGGGTGCTCCAAAGGGATTCCACTCTGCAATCAGGGTTACGAACCCCTGGTCTTAAGACTGTTGATATTTTGTCACTAAGTCATGTCCTATTCTTTTGTGACCTCATGGATAGTAACCTGCCAGGCTCCTCTGTCCATGGGATTCTCCAGGCAAAAATACTGGAGTGGGTTGCCATTTCCTTCTCCAGGGGCTCTTCCTGACTCAGGGATCAAACCTGTGTCTCCTGCATTGGCAGGTGGATTCTTTATCACTAAGCCACCAGAGAAGCCTAAGACTGTGGAGGTCCCTTAATGCTAATTTTTACATAGATATTAATATTCTTGGAGAAGGAAATGGCAACCCACTCCAGTATCCTTGCCTAGAAAATCTCGTGGATACATGAGCCTGGTAGGCTGCAGTCCATGGGGTTGCAAAGAGTCAGCATGACTGAGCGACTAATACTTACACTTAATATTCTTAGAGCAGTACCTAGAATTTAGGAAGCATTTGAAAAATGTTAACTATTATTACATTTAATTTATTTAGTCTATTCTATTTATTTTGTTTTTTAACAGTTTTTTTTTAATTAATTCTTATTGGAGTATAGCTGCTTTACAATACTGTGTTAGTTTCTGCTGTACAGCAGAGTGAATTAGCTGTTTGTTTACACATATCCCCTCTTTTTTTGGATTTCCACCCCATTTAGGTCAGCACAGAGCACTACCATCATTTTAGTAAACAGTTCTGATTGGACTCTGAGTGAAANCCCTGGAGAAGGAAACGGCAACCCACTCCAGCCTTCTTGCCTGGAGAATCCCATGGACAGAGAAGCCTAGAGGGCTGCA
This sequence comes from Neotragus pygmaeus, assembly GCA_006410875.1. NCBI lineage: Eukaryota > Metazoa > Chordata > Mammalia > Artiodactyla > Bovidae > Neotragus > Neotragus pygmaeus. The sequence goes on from SJYV01020276.1 coordinate 3,213, forward strand.
GTCCATGGGGTTGCAAAGAGTCAGACACAACTGAGCTACTGAACAACAACAATAAAATATCTATTACCCTGAGAAAGCCATGTCCATGGTTTGTCCATGGAGTTGGTCCATGAAGATTCAGATTATGGGTATCTCATACTTATGGAACACTTAAAATGTTGTAAGTTTTACAATGATCATCCTATTGGTTTCTCACAAATACAACGTCAACGAATGCGATTTTTTGTTTTTCCATCTTGCCCACCAGAAAACTAAAGTTTAGTTTCTAGCGTTAGTGAAAGTCTTAGACACTCTTAGAAAAAGCGTTATGGTAGTTTCCAGTTCATATCATGTTTAGAGAAAATGTGTAGACAATGTAAACCAAATATTACAGACATAGGGGCAATTTCCCAGCTGTGAAGAAGAGTGAAATTGAATGCATGAACAGCACTGAAATGAAGTTGCTGGGTAAGACTATTTCAGTGATAATGGCCTGTCAACTCAGACCCACCACAAATTCATAAAGCTGAGGGTCCATGTGAACACTGGTTAACAGAAAGGGGCAAGGCCCTGGTAAAGATGTTTCTCTATCCCAGAACGAGACTGAAAAGAACACGGATTAAAGCAGAGTTAGGGAGCTTGGAATCAACATGTACACACTGCTCTACTTCTGATAGATAACTAATGAGGTCCTACTGCATACCACAGGGAACTCTGCTCAGTATTATGTGGCAGCCTGGATGGGAGGGGAGTTTGGCGGAGAATGGATACATGCATATGTATGGCTGAGTTCCTCTACTGTCCACTTGAAACTACATTGTTAATCGGCTATACTTGAATACAAAATAAAGTTTATAAAAGCAGAGTCAGTGCACCACTGAGAACAGAGTCTCGAAAGTCTCCGAGGTGGCATTCAAAGAAGGCCCAAATCTAAGGTGAGGCCTGGGTTCCCTTGGGATCCAAAAAGGCTAATGGGGCTTCCCAGCACTTGCCATTGAGAAAGGCAAGTGGACTTGGAAGGAGGAGATGGCCTTAGAAGCACTTCACTGTGGAGGGCCATCCACCCCCTCCTAGGAATGTGACCAGGCTCTCAAAAGTTTCCCAGACCCTCTTATAAGATCATGGGTGGAGGAGGGGTCTTCTAAACCCCCCACTGTGGAATTAGGGCTGGTGNGCCTTAGAAGCACTTCATTGTGGAGGGCCATCCACCCCCTCCTAGGAATGTGACCAGGCTCTCAAAAGTTTCCCAGACCCTCTTATAAGATCATGGGTGGAGGAGGGGTCTTCTAAACCCCCCACTGTGGAATTAGGGCTGGTGGTTATCCGGGAACAGAAAAGAAGCCAGGAAAGGGAGGGCTGGGTGAATGCCTTCAGTCCCACCAACTCTAGTAACAAGGAGAGCGCCCAGCTGTAGGTGACTCAGCTTAAGCTGTCTGGCCAGCACTCACCCAGAGAACTGCCTACTGACAGCTTCTAGGTAACTAATCAGGGGACCCCGGTGAAAAGTGAAAGTGTGAGTCCCTGGCCTGGATCAGGAAAAAAACCCTCTCCACAGGCCCAACACCCTGACTCAGGGCAAGTCCCAAGGCACTGCAACCTTCCTGCCAGGATGAGATTAGTACTTATGAGGGAAGGGCAAGGGGCCCACTGAGTTGCCTCCAGAACATTCTGGAATAGATGCCTCCTTGTATCACCACAAGACACAGCAGGGTACACGCAAGCCTCCCACACCCGAGTCCCCCACACAGGCCACACACGCAGCATGTGTGCTAAGAGAAAGAGACGGGGAGGCCAAGCAGGGCCCGGGGCATGAAGCAGTGAGGAAAAGGCCTCCAGAAGCAGCAGGGAGGCAGCAAGAAGCAGGTCTGTGCCGGGGCCAAGGTGCTTAGCCCCTGACACATGCTCCACTAGTCTGACCTCATTTCCAAAACACAAAGACAAAATGATTAAGAATTTCAAAATGGCAGCCTCTTGGGCATTACTCTCCAACGGTGGGGCTGTTCTGAGCACACGCCCAGTACCACGGCCCTGGCCACACGTTCACGAAGCAGGCCCGCCCTGCTGGGCAAGTGGAAGCCGGCAGCCACAGGCTGCAAGGTGGGTGCCCCCTGTGGGGACTGGGAGCTGGGAAGGAAGAGGTTAAGGTTCAGGAGATCTCTCACAGTACAGGGCTTTACCAGGGGGAGGTTGCCTTGAAGAGTTTTCAGACGCAAAGGATCAGCCCTGAAAGAACCAGCTTGTGATACCCTCCGAGGGGTTTGAGAGCTGGGCAGAGAGCTGAGATGGGGCCACCCAACGGGTAGAGGACCTGACCTTGCCACCTTCAATATGAAACTGTTCACAGAATAGAGCAGCAACTTCAAACACCACACTGCAGATGGCCATTTCCCCACCAGCAGTTATGCGAGAGGATCCAGCACTCGACACTCGGGCAGCAGAGGGACAGCAAGGGGGAAGGGGTTCCCGAGAGGGCAGACTACATAGTCCCAGTTTCCAGAGTTTGCTGGGTTCGGAGGCAAATGAGAGAAAGTGGGGAAGCCCTGAAATGAGTAGGTGATTAAAGTTTTAAAAAGAACAGGAAAAAATTAAAGAACAGGAATGAGACTGCGTTCATGTCCAAAAGAAACTGAAATATCAGAGACTCAGCCCAAACTGTCACTAAGGCTGTCGGCTTTGCAGCAGGAAAGAGAAGCCTGACAGGCACAATCTGATATTGGAAAGGTAACGTCATTGTGTGTTTACATCTGACAAGTCGAAACTGTTTGATCAAAACGATTATGCCCAACCTCAGTGACTGCTCCAAGAAACGGAAAAGAGATCTTGCCCTTACTTCTAAAAGGATTTAAGTACAAATGATTTACAATATTATATTAGTTTCAAGTGTACAACAGTGATTCAATCTCTTTATACATCATGAACAATATAAAGATACTACAGTATCACCAATTATTTTCCCTGGGCTGCCCATTACCTCACCATGACTTATTTATAACTGAAAGTCTGTATCTCTTAATCCCCTCTACCTATTCCATCCACCCCTTCCCCCTTGCAACCACTAGTTTGTTCACTATATCTAAGTCTAGTGTTTTTTTTTTCTCTCTCTCATTTTAGTTGTTTTTTTTTTTTTAATGTGGATCATTCTTCTCAAAGTCTTTATTGAATCTGTTACAACGTTGCTTCTGTTTTATGTTCTGGTATTGTGGCCACAGCACATGTTTCCCGAGTTCCTTGACCAGGGATTGAACCTGCGCCCTCTACATTGGAAGCTCGAGTCTTAACTACTGGATGGCCAGGTAAGACCCTGTTTCTGTTTTGTTTCATTTATTCACTTTGCTTTGTAGAGTCCACCTCTAAGTGAAAACATACAGTATTTGTCTTTAACAGACTCATAGATACTGGGGGTTCAAAAATGCAGTTTCCCTAAGTACAAATCACTGTTGCCTTCCTTGCATCTTTAGGCCATGTACCCACCGTGTGCCTTCCCAGCCAAAAATAGATGACCTGTGTCTACTAGAATAGAAATGCTTGGGCAATTTGCAAATGACTTCCTGTTATTACCAATTTTTGCAACAATTTCAGAAAGTTTCTAATTATTTGGTTAAATTATTTCTAAGGCAAGCCGTGCCCTCATTCAGAGTGTGATTTAATTAGATGTTGTCATAGTAGGCTCAGTGAGAAATGCAAATTGCAGGTAGACTAACTTACAGGTAGATTGGCTCATGGGGGTTATCTGTCTGAATTACATCAAGGTTACATCTTGGCAAGAGCAGGCTACTTTGACTGCTTGACAGATCAGTTCACTGAAATAAACCATGAATCTGCTTAACATACTGAATATACCAGCTGTGATCAACTGACTGGGGAACAAGTAGTTTTCATATCACATAAACAAAGTGAAGGCCATGACTTGGACTTCTGATTTGGGGGGAAAAAATACAAATCCTTGAATCTCATTTGAAACCCATGTGGTCCTTCTCAAAACCACTTTTAAACTAAAACTTCAATCAGAAGATCAATCTTTGGGAAGCCTATAGCCAGGGAAAATTACACACCACAGGTCAAACTGCCTGCTTCCTACTTTTGTAAATAACTTTTTGTTGGAACAGTCGCACCCGTTTTTTTTTTGTTTGTTTGTTTTTAATGTATTGTTTACAGCTGATTTCACACTGCAACGGCAGAGTTGAACAGTTAAAAAAAACAAACAGCTGGCCCTTTGAGCCGCTGTTGGTTTAGGATTCCTAATTCCAGTCAATGAAATATCTGAAGAAATCAGGTAAAGTGGAGGAAAGGAGGAGATGCTTCAGAGAAAAATCTAAGGAAGAGACAAAACTCTCTTCTTTCTCTAGCACCTGTCATTACAAAATGTTCTGCTGAAACTCTGCTGGCCTTCTTATCACTAATCTGAGGAAGCAGCCAACCCAGGAAAGGGGCAGAAAAGCAGAACTGGCTCTGCAGTACAACCTCTGAAGCCCACCCTAGCTTTGGATTTTTTGTTATTAAAAGAAAATAAATGTTCTTACTGTTGAGGCCAATTTGATTTATTCCCGGTAACTGACAAAATCCAATTAAAACTGCGGTAGAATATGGAGCCAGGATGAATGCAGTTTTAGTAGAGTTAAGGATAACTGGAGTTTTGGAGAAATTACTTCCCCCCAAGTAAAAACTAAGTAGCCAAACTCTGTTTTCCTAAAATAAACTTCTCTCCCACTGTGACACAATGAACTACTATCCAGCAGAGGATAAGTAACTAATCTGAACACTTCATTCAAAAACAGTTTGGGAGTGTTCTTGCATTACAACAGAAACGAAAGTATTTTCAAAACACAAAGACACTTTTTGTCATTGGCTGTTTTAACATGGCAAACATACATAATGCGATGTTTGCTGAGTTTTGAATAAACGGCAAAGCATTTTCTTACACTTAAGGCCTCAATGCTAAAGAAACTCCAAGCTAGTAACACTTTTGCAGAGAAGGCAATGGCAACCCACTGCAGTACTCTTGCCTGGAAAATCCCATGGACGGAGGAGCCTGGTAGGCTGCAGGCCATGGGGTCATGAAGAGTTGGACATGACTGAGCGACTTCACTTTCACGCATTGGAGAAGGAAATGGCAACCCACTCCAGTGTTCTTGCCTAGAGAATCCCAGGGACGGCGGAGCCTGGTGGGCTGCCGTCTATGAGGTCGCGCAGAGTCGGACACGAATGAAGCAACTTAGCAGTAGCAGCAGCAGTAACACTTTTGAGACTAAGGAAGAGACAGAGAAGTTGCCAGCATGTGGCCAAGAAACAGTGGCATCCCCAAGGTCAAACTCAGAACTAAACATCTTAGAACCAAAGAATCCCAGTCGTGGAGGGACCAGGGGAAGGAACCCTCGGCAATCGCTTCTTCAGCCATAACAACTGTCCCATTTCCTCTACTCAGATGCCTCCCTTGAAAGGGGTTCACTCCATCCCAAGGCTAAACACACCACGTGTTCACACACCAAAGTTCACCACGGCTGAACTCCGTAACTTTGGAAATGCCTCTCTCTTAAAACGTCCTCACAGGCCTCAGATAAAGTCTTCTCCTACCCTCTCATTTTCCAACAACAACTCACCATCATTTTAATTACAATCAGACAGAGGTTCAGTTGGGAAATTCACTACCACACGACATCTACGTTCAACCACTTCACTGTAACAAGCCCAATCCACGGAATCATCAAGCAACTTAATCTTTCTCTGTCCCTTAAAATGTGCTCCATAGGACAGTACTGCCCTTGACAAACATGAAAGTTGGCCCTATGAATTATCTGGTTTCTTCTGGGTCATTAAATTGAGAAACTGAAACATATACATTGCGTATGTAACATAGGTAGCTAGTGGAAAGTTCTGTATAACACAGAGAGCTCAACCCAGTGCTCTGTGACAGCCTAGAGGGGTGGNAAACCCCAAAGAATCAGTTTCCCAAACACATATTTATATATCCATGTTCATAGCAGCATGATTCACAATAACCAAAAGGTGGATACAACCCAAGTGTCCATCAATAGATACATGGATTTTAAAATGTGGTATATACAGCCAGTTCAGTTCAATTCGCTCAGTCATATCCGACTCTGCGACCCCAACTTGGGAAGATGAAAAAGTTCTGGAGATGGATGGTGGCGATGCTGCACAACCACACAGAAGTATTTAATACCAACTGTACGCTTAGAAAGATTAGGGTGGTAAACTTCATATTATGTATATTTTGCCACAATTAAAATAAAATTTTAAAATAAAAAGTTTTGATTCCTTTTGTTACCATCTTCTTTGCAAATATAATTTATATTCCAGTCTCAGCTAAAACCCCCATGCTGTCATCCTACCATATAGTCACCAACCACAGAGTGCATTCTGATTTCATAAATATTAAAATGTGAAAAAGTGACTTGTCTTAGAGTCAACAAGATGTGACATTCAGGATTGTCAGGCAAATCAACCATAGCTCCAGAAGTATTACTAAACCTTGGTGGCCAGTATACTGCTGAACCTACCACCTCAGGATTGTTCTAGTAAAGTACAAAACATTTTTCCTTGAAAGCATTTTCCGAGCTCCAACTCTCACCGGGCTGATTTAGAAAATTAACTTGTCTCTCTGGCACCACTTCTGAATTAAAATTCATGTTCCAAGTCTCTTTGACCTACACCCACTCACTCACTCACACAAAAGAGAGGATTTTTATGCTATAGCACTATTTTCACACTTGGAATTCAAAATAGCATCATCTAACATTTCCAATTACAGAAAACTGACCACAAGCAAAACCAAGAATAATCACAAGCTTGCCCTGAAACAACACTGGAGCTGATTCAAAATCACCTGGTCTCATTATTTTTACCCTTGTCCTCAAATGAAATAGGAGGCACCAATACAACTCAAGGAAATCCTTGAGAGGAAAATTGTAAATCATTCATATTATGACAAGGAAAGATTTACAGGTGTAATAGAAAAGCATAAATTTAGCAAGTGCAAGATTAAAAAACATAGTATTCCGAAGTGCACTTAGCATTAAATTCTGAGTTCAACTGCATACAAGTACATAGAAATTGTTGACTCTAAAGAGATTCAGTGAGTTAGCAATAACAGGCAAAATACCAGTTTTACATCATACCCACAGCAGGAAAATAGTAATCAATATACATTACCAATCATGCATGGTCCACAGTCCTTCACAGGGGAGAGTGTAATGGGAAATTAAGAATATGCAGAGTACAGCTTAGCAGTTAAGAAAGCCAAGCTCATTTTGTGAAACTCCCTGAACTCAAATTTCAGCTCTGCCACTTCTCAGCTCCAAAACCTTTAATGAGATTCTAAATCCTTCTGTCTCGTCATCTGTAAAATGGAAATAAAAATGGCACTTCATTAATAGCGAGGATGGGAGAAGTCAAGAAAATAATGTAGCTGAAATACTAAGCACATTGCCAAGTGTATAGAAACGTCTCGGTATTTTTTAGGTAACAGAGGAAAATATAAAGTTTTCAATCACAAACGTTTAGAAGAAATTTAGAATTGATTAAGCTAGAACTTTTAAGCTGGAGGATAATTGCTTTATGATGTTGTGTTAGTTTCTGCTGTATGCAACAGTGCAGCTGTAAGCATCCATATAAGCCCTCCTCCTCAAGCCTCCCTCCCACGGCCCCCAGTCCCACCTCTAGGTCATCCAGAGCACCAAGCTGAGCTGCCTGTGTATACAGCTGGTTCCCACTAGCTGGCTGTTTTCCACATGGTAGTGTGTACATGTCAATGCCACGCTCTCAGTTCATCCCATCCTCTCCTCCCCGACTGTGTCCACAAGTTCATCCTCTGCATCTGCATCTCCACTCTTGCCCTGCCGATAGGTTCATCAGGACCATTTTTATCTAGGATTTTTGACTCAGATTTGTTATCAACACCGCTGGAGCAATCTCCAAGTAACAGTGAAAGTTACTCAGTCGTGTCAGACTCTTTGTGACCCCATGGACTATACGATCCATGGAGTTCTCCAGGCCATAATACTAGAGTGGGTAGCCTATCCCTTCTCCAGGGGATCGTCCCACTCAAGGATCGAACCCANACTCAGTCGTGTCAGACTCTTTGTGACCCCATGGACTATACGATCCATGGAGTTCTCCAGGCCATAATACTAGAGTGGGTAGCCTATCCCTTCTCCAGGGGATCGTCCCACTCAAGGATCGAACCCAGGTATCCTGCATTGTGGGCTGATTCTTTACCAGCTGAACCACAAGGGAAGCCGAAGAATACTAGAGTGGGTAGCCTATCCCTTCTCTAGGGGATCTTCCCAACCCAGGGATCGAACCCAGGTCTCCCGCATTGTGGGCTGATTCTTTATCAGCTGAGCTGGAAGAGAAGCCCAAGAATACTGGAGTAGCTGGCCTATCCTTTCTCCAGTATACCTCCCCAACCCAGGAATCGAACTGGGGTCTCCTGCATTGCAGGCAGATTCTTTACCAACTGAGCTATCAGGGAAGCCCTCTCCAATTAACAGGCAGATAGGTAATCCACAGCTGTGATTCACCAACTTCAGTGATCAGAGTTACTGGGACAGTGTGTTAAAACCCAGGTTGCCGGGCCCGCTTCCCATTTGGTAGGTGTAGAGTACGCCTGAAAATGTGTATTTCTAACAAGTTCTCAGGTGATCCTGATGCTGCTGGTTTGGTAACCACACTTGGAGAACCACTGGTCTACACTCTGCTAAGCCCCATGACTACCACCATCTCCCTTTTCAACTTTACCTTTAATACTCCTTCTGACCTCAAGGACTAACCTGAGTGCCTCATTCTAAAGACAGGCTGCCAGTCTGTTCTGATGGCTGATATGTCATCCAAACGGAATTACTCAAAAAGTTCAGCCACCTTCAAGGCTTCACCGTATCTGAGTCCTGAGCTCAAGGACCATTAGGACTGACCCCACCAAATCCTAGGCTTTCCTTGTAGTTGAGAATTTGCCTGCAATGCAGGAGACTCAGGTCCAATTTTTGTGTTGGGAAGATGCCCTGAGAAGGAAATGACTACCCACTCCAGTGTTCTTGCCTGGAGAATTCCACGGACAGAGGAGCCTGGCGGGCTACAGTCCATGAGGTCATAAGAGTCAGACACGACTTAGTGACTAAACCACTACCACCAAATTCTATGCAAGTGTCCCTTAAAGCTGTAGAGAGTCTTCACATGCCTGGGAACCAAGAAGGCAGAGCCCATGTGTAACTTCCTTCTGCCTGGGTCTCTGGTACCTTCCACCTCCAGAGTCTGCACCATCTGCACACCTGCGCTGAGTTAGCCGGCAGATGAACAAGACCTGACTTTCTAGCATCTTACAAGCTGCTCCCAGGTGTTTTCATTTACAGGCACAACAGCACAGTTCACATGCACACACAGATGCAACAAGTAACACCAGTGAGTGATACGTGGCTGGAGGAACGACCCTAAGGGTGATGTTCATCAACTACACCTCTGAAACAGGATCGCCACCTGCCCCTCTCGCCCATCTACCACTGCCTTTATACTTTGAGCTGTCTTTAAATATATTCTGTAATAATACTGAGTCCAGAATAGCAGCCCACTTTAACTTTTTATCCATTCCAAACTGAGCATAAGCACATTTTTTAAATGCAGGAAACATTTTAATTGCCTAACCCAAGCAGTTTTAATAGAAAACCCTATTGGAAACTCCCAATTTGATCTCTATCAGTGCCTGCACTATAAACCCTTCCAACCATCAAGGTCAGAAGACACCCCCACCCTAGAACCAAACTGGCTTCAGCTGTCTCTGCTGCTGATTAACTAGCTCACACTGACGCCAGTACACCTGAGCCCACAGCCTGCCTCTTTTGCTCAGAATGAACCTTGAGAAATTTGGAATCCATCTGAATTTGTCTTGAGTTTCCCACCTGCCACTGGATTCCATATCTAGTGTGTTCTCCAATGCTCTTGTTAAAACGTGGACCCTTCTCTTCAGAAAGCACCCCAATCATTCCAAGACTAGGCTGGATCACTGTAAACAGGCATAAAACTGAAGCTATACAAATTCCCCTCAGGTAATCAGTTTCATTTTAAAAAAAAAAAAAGCAGACTGAAATTACCCCCACCCTTCTATCCTGCCAGTGTTAAAAGTCTTTGAAATATAAGAAAAGTATCATTTCTAAGGGCTCCCCTGGTGCCTCCATGGTAAAGAACCTGCCTGCCCATGCAGGAGACCCAGCTCTAATCCTTGGGTCAGAAAGATCCAGTGGAGAAGGAAATAGCAACACACTCCAGTATTCTTGACTGGGAAATCCCATGGACAGAGGAGCCTGGTGGGCTACAGTCCATGGGGTCACAAAGAGATAAAGACTGAGTGACTAAACAACAAAAATATCATTTCTAAAAGAATACATCAATAATTTTATAATATAAGCAAATATTAAATCTGGATACATTCAAATCCATAATCTAAGAAACTGTCATTGTCCCCATGCCACTGAACTTCAGACCTGTTTATTTTTATGGTAACCAGTCAACGGATACTGTCCAAAGCTGATAAATCAGTACACAGAAATATACAAATTAGAGTTACAGTGGTAACCAGCAAAAGAACAAAACCAAACCTATTCAAAGCGATCACTTACAGGGAATTTCATTTTAAAAACAGTAATAGGTCAGAAAAAAGGTTTTGCTTTATATTTTGTACCTTTCTGCAATGCTCACGGTTATTATCACATGCATATTCCATAATTGTAAGAAATATAAAATAATAACATCCTCATTTACAAGCGACAAGTGAAATGATCTAAGATGATGCATGCATGTTGGTCTGCAGCCACAAAAGCTTCCTGGGTAAACTCTGAAACTGGTCCTCAGGGCACAGAGGGTAGAAAGAAACCAAAGAAAGAAATGGATCACTGCAGATAGGTGGGGGGCCAGGTTTGATAAGAAAGGCAATTTACTTACAAGGCTTGTTTTAGGTGGCTGCCAGTCGAATAGATCTTCATAGCCTCCCACCAGAATCTCGAGTTTCCACAAAGGCCTCGGTGGGGTGCAGGCACGAATGCAGTTCGGAGTCTTAACAACACACTGCTCTCTCTAGGCTGCCAGCTTGAAAGTGGCTCCCAAGATGGAAACCGTGGGCAGAGCGTATATTTCACGGAGGAGGGAGGGGCACGGAGCCTCCTATTGCCGGGATCAACAGGTGGTTGTGCTTACACCCTCTCAGCGGCCTCCTCCAACAGCATCACGCAGATACGAAAAGGGATAAATAAAGCAGGATAGGTATATAGTGATATATATAAAGGAACTTTGGAATGCCACTAAATTTTTTTTTTTAATGGTTGCAATAGGCAAACAATGTAGCCTGATCGGGGGCTTCCCTGGTAGCTCAGCTGGTAAAGAATCTTCCAGCAATGCCGGAGACCCCAGTTGGATTCCTGGGTTGGGAAGATCTCCTGGAGAAGGGATAGGCTACCCACTCCAGTATACTTGGGCTCCCCTGGTGGCTCAGATGAGAAAGAACCCACCTGTAATGCAGGAGACCTGGATCCTATCCCTGGGTTGGAAAGATCCCCTGGAGAAACGCATGGCAACCCACGCCAGTACTCTTGCCTGGTGAATCCCATGGAGAGAAGAGCCTGGCGGGCTACAGTCCATGGGCTCCCGAAGAGTCAGACACGACTGAGGGACTGAGCACAGCACAGCATAGCCTGATCAGACTGAAGTAAAAATTACACGCGTGCATTCACACAGAAAGAGACTTGTATAAGCATAGAGAAACATGGGTAATACATCAAGCAATTAGATTAAAAATATGGAGAAAGCCTTATTTTCCATGCTTCTGTAATTTTTGAGCTTCACGTGGTGAGCATATATTACCTTTGCAACTTGAAAGATAAGGTTCTCTGTTAAAGGTTTATTTTATGAACTTACCTATGGCTGCCCTGGATCTTCTTTTCTGCACGCAGGCCTTCCCTAGCTGCAGGAAGCAGGGGCTGTTTTCTAATTGTGGTGCACAGGCTTCTCACTGTAGCGGTTTCTCCTGTTGCAGCGAGCAGGCTCTAGAGCACAGGTTCAGTAGTTGTGGCCCCGGGGCTTTGATGTCCTGTAGCTTGTGGGATCTTCCCCGACCAGGGATTGAACCCAAGGCTTCTGCGTTGGCAGGAGGATTCTTTACCACTGAGCCACCAGGGAAGCCCAAGATAAGATTCTTTAAAAATAACATGCATACATGTGTGCTTTTTGAGACCTAGAAAATATAAAGCAGTGGGCTTACATTGTATTTGTAAATTCATGGACCCTTGCAGAGAAAGAATCTTAATGCCTTGTTCAGAATCACCCTGCTGAGAACTGTCAGAACCAGGTTAGACTACAGGCATCCTGGAACAGGAGAAAGACCAGCATATTAAACTTTCCAAGTTTTTCTAACAAATTAAGCTGTAACTATTGTGCCTTCTCTGATTCCTTTATCAAATACTGTCTTCATTCGAGCTACTATAACAAAATGCCATAGACTGGGTAGCTTAAACAACCAGCATTTACAGTTTAGCATCGAACAACACAGGTTTAAACTGTATGAGACCACATTTTTTGTGGATTTTTACCAATAAATATCTTGGAAAAACTTTTAGAGATTTGTGACAACTTGAAAACCTTGCTAAGCCATGAAGTTGAGAAATATAAAATAAAAAAACTATGTCATGAAAGCATAAAATATATGTAGGAATACATATAACACACAAAATATGTTCACTGACTGTTATTTTTAAGGCTTCTGGTCAACAGTAGGCTGTTAATGGTTAAGTTTGGGGAAGTCAAAAGTTATACATAGATTTTTGACTGTGCGGGTGATCAGTGCCTTTAACTCCCAAGTTGTTCAAGGGTCAGTTGTATTCCTTCTAGCTTTGGAGGCTGTGAAGTGCCATCATACTGGAATCTGGTGAAGACTGGAATCTTCTTTCAGGGTGCCATCATACTGGAATCTTCTTTCAGGTCTGCAGATGGCTGGCTGCCTTCCTGCTGCATCCTCCCGTGGGTGGGAGGGGGGCAACAGAGAGAGCCCTGGTCTCTTCCTCTTCTTATAAAGGACACCAGGTGGTGCTTGTGGTAAAGAACCCGCCTGCCAATGCAGCAGATGTAAGAGCTGTGGGTTGGATCCCTGGGTGGGGAAGATCCCCTGCAGCAGGAAATTGTAGCTCACTCCAGCATTCCTGCCTGGAGAACCCCATGGACGGACGAGCCTGGCAGGCTACAGTGCATAGGATTGCACAGAGCTGGACACTAAGACTTGGCACGTGCACAGTCCCACCATGGGACGCCACTTTCATGACTTCATAAAAATCCAATTCCCTCCCAAAGATCCCACCTCCAAATACTGCATCCGGGCTTGGGGCTTCAACACGTGAATTTGAGGCAGACACCAAACATTCTGTTCAGAGTCAATATGTTCTAACAGAAACAATAGGCAGGACCAGGCACCATCCACTTTCAGTTCAATTCAGTTCAGTGGCTCAGTCATGTCTGTCTCTTTGCGACCCCATGGACTGCAGCATGCCAGGCTTCCCTGTCCATCACCAACTCCTCCAACTTCCTCAAACTCATGCCAATCGAGTTGGTGATGCCATCCAACCACCTCATCCTCTGTCGTCCCCTTCTCCTCCTGCCTTCAATCTTTCCCAGCATCTCGGTCTGTTCCAATGAGTCAGTTCTTCACATCAGGTGGCCAAAGTATTAGAGTTTCAGCTTCAACATCAGTCCTTCCAATGAACATTCAGGACTGATTTCCTTTAGGAAACCATCCACTTTACCTATGAGTAAACCAACATCCAAAAAGAACAGAGATTCCCCGCCAAGTCATGTAGCTGTCAAGCAACAGAACCCACAACCCCAGAAGTCAGTTCACCTTTGGTTGAGTCTTGCTCAACTATTCCAGCGTAAAAGTAAATTTCCTTTAAAAACAGAATACCGGGGCTTCCCTGCCAGTCCAATGGTTAAGATTCCTCGCTTCCACTGTAGGGGGTGTGGGTTTGATTCCCTGGTCAGGGAACTTATACAATCTCGCATGCTGTGCTGTGTGACCAAAAAAAAAAAAAAAAAAAAAAACCGAAT
>SJYV01020276.1:17390-45300 GCA_006410875.1 Neotragus pygmaeus
TGGAAAAAAAAAAAAAAAAAAAAAACCAGAATATTACCCTTCTCCTGTAACATTATCCTTTCTTCCAAAAAAAAAAAAAAACTTAATGAACCTTGAAGGAGAACTTTCCACACAGCCACTGGTAATTAAAAAGGAATACTTCTTTATAGTTTATAAGCAAGAGCAGAAGAAGGCTTATTAAGCTTTGATTTGCTCACAAATGAGCTCATTGTAACAGTCCTGTATCACTAACCATGTCAAAACCAGCAATCTATCATCCAAGGAAGTCTGATTAAATAATAAATCTGACAAAAGCCCCATCACACTCCGAGCCCACCACGTCACCTTACAAGCAGCCTTCAAAGGCGATCTGACCCCACAGGGTCCTGAAGAAAACAGAAGTGGCTCCTACAATGTAGCCACCTTCCTCACAAGAGCCACTCACAGGAGTGATGCAAACAAACTGGTCCATGTTTAAGATGCAGGGACCCACTCTGCAGGAAAAGTCCGTCCCCACATATGCCACCCACTCTCTCCTGTTTCATCTTCCCTCCATGTTCGGGGGCTGTTATGCTGAACCAGAACCTTCTTGCAGGTCAGCCCTCTTGGCCTTCTCATTTCCTCCTCCTGATTTAGGTTGGGGAAGGAACAACACTGAAAGCCAATAAGGGCCTTGAATCCAAATCACACGTTGTGACCCAGCTTTAAGAGAAATGTCCTGTCAGAGATTTGGGAATCCACTGTGAGAAAATGTCTCATCCACTCCCTGTGTGTACCAAATATCCATACAAGAAGCGATAGACCATCTTTGCCCTCATGGGACTTTGCTGTCCTTTGCTGTAATCGTCTCCCTTAGAAACTCATTGAGAGAAAGAATTAGCTGCTGGGCAGGACCAGGAAATGCCTAAGTTCTTAGCCATAGTCCTATCATAGTACCACAGAAACCCCACCATATAATTTCCAGCATCAAATATGAATTTGTCATTTTTAATCATTATCTGGTTAGCTCTTATAACAAAACCCCGGAAGTTAGGTATTAGTGTCCCCCCCATTTTATGGATGGGGAAACTGAGGCATAAGAACCTGAGTATATGACCAAGTTCAGCAGCTCACGAATGCTGAAAGTGGATTCAACAGCAAATCTGACTGAACAGGTACAATAAGCCACCTGTAAGCTCCAGCCAGACACATCCCTGCATCCCCTCAGCCTGTTTATCAGTGCTCACGCTGCCTTACATTTCTTACACACTCCATGTCACTGGGCTCTCTCCTGTCAAAATGGGCACTGATTTCCCCAGAATGAATGCAGCCTCTTCATGACATGCCACCAGTGGCCATGAAGCAAGTCCACAACTTGTAACAGACCTGTAATAGCCCCCTAAGGAAAGGAGGAACAAAAACAAAGATTCTAAGGAACACAGGAAAGTTCTAAAACCAGGACTTGTTACGCACCTACTCTGTGATAGGCCTGTATGTATGCCAGCTCTCATTTGGGTGGTTTGCGGCAAAATTCTTAAAGCTTTGGTGGATATAACAGGGATCCAGAGGGTAGAGGAGCCATGAGAAGGGCCGGCTGTGGTTCAGATGAGACCACTTTTGAAAGAAATAATGCAAAACCACAGCCAGAAAGCTCAGGCACGAGAGCCAGGCCTCCTGATTCAGAGCTGGAGGACAGGTCTGCGCAAGTCCCCTAGGAACTCATTGAATGGTTGAGAGTAATTTCAGCTGATGTTAATGACTGAGAATGGCAGGAGGGAATGTGCATTTTGAGAAGAGTCCCAGAAGAGAGACACATTCTGGTGGGGATGAGTCAGCCAGTTTCTCTCCCTTCCCAACGGCTATATCAACCGCTCAAGGGTCTACTGTAGGGCCTTCTTATTGTCACAAGACCAAATTTTTCTGAAATCTCCGTTATCTGAATGTATCCAATGAACTGACATATCTTCTTCCACTCGTCGTTGTTATGTCAGTTGTGGCCGATTCTTTGCGACCCCACGGACGGCAGCCTGGCCAGCTCCTCTGTCCAGGGCATTTCACAGGCCAACATTCTGGAGTGGGTTGCCATTTCCTTCTCCAGGGGATCTTCCAGCCCAGGGATGGAACTCGGGTCTCCTGCATGGGCAGGCAGATTCTTTACCACTGAGCCACTTGGGAAGTCTATCTTCTTCCTTTGCATTCATACAAATCTGTTCATTAGCTTGCCGCTGAGTATGTATATGTCTGTTCACCTTGCTTTGCCTTGCCTGCTGTGCTGAATCTCTGAATTACTATAGGTTCTTATCACTAATATCCAAAAATTCAGCTCTGACTTATCCTTTGTCTTCTTTCCTTTCCCAGAAGGTTTTTGAGGGTCAGGATCATATGCTGTGCTTTTCTTAGGTGTTTCTCATAGCATCTTGGAGAAGGCAATGGCAAACCACGCCAGCACTCTTGCCTGGAAAATCCCATAGACGGAGGAGCCTGATAGGCTGCAGTCCACGGGGTCGCTAAGAGTCAGACACGACTGAACAACTTCACTTTCACTTTTCACTTTCATGCATTGAAGGAAATGGCAACCCACTCCAGTGTTCTTGCCTGGAGAATCCCAGGGGCGGGGGAGCCTGGTGGGCTGCCATCTATGGGGCGGCACAGAGTCAGACACGACTGAAGCGATTTAGCAGCAGCAGCAGCAGTGTCTAGCAGAAGGTGGGACTTGCGGTCCATTAATGGTCAGATGTATGTGCTGCTAGACATAGATGGTTAATAAGGGAGGGAAAGGATGCTCTCAAATGTTTTTCTGAGGGGTCCAGAATTCAGGCTTACCACACTGGATGGATGCACACTGATTCCCGTGTCCTTAATCCCTGGAATTAAATTCAGCATTGTCTCAGGCAATGAAGTTTTACACTCTAGCTCACACTCTTTCTGAGGACCATTTTGTTGCAAATTATGTGTTTTGTTTTGTGTTTTGTTTCTTGTCAGTGTTCCCAGAAACTATTAACATTTTAAGAAGCCTGGTAAATGCAACGAGGCAAAGACGATCCTGGGAGGATATAGCCTGTCAAGGGCCCCGCTTGGGCGGGATAAATAGAATCCAAAATTTCCTTTGCTTCCCTTCTGTTTGTGCTGTGCTTAGTCGCTCAGTCGTGTCCGACTCTTTGCGACTCCATGGACTGTAGCCCGCCAAGCTCCTCTGTCCATGCGGATTCTCCACGCAAGAATACTGGGGTGGGTTGCCATTTCCCTCTCCAGGGGATCTTCTCAACCTAGGAATAGAACCCAGGTCTCCCACACTGCAGATGGATTCTTTACCATCTGAGTCACCAGGGAAGCCCCTATTCTGTTTAGCTACCAGATATTCATCCCCTTTGTTACAGAGGTCTGACAACCTATTTGGGCTTCCCTGGTAGCTCAGTGGTAAAGAAGCTGCCTACTCACCTCACTGAGTTGTGTCCGACTCTTTGCAACCCCATGGACTGTAGCCCACCAGGTTCCTCTGGCCATAGGATTCTCCAGGCAAGAATACTGGAGTAGGTTGTAGGCTTACATTAAAGCATTCTACTTAAAATGGGAAGCAGGTTTCATTTTTACTTTTCAGATTTGGTGCAATATAAGGCTGTGAGTTTGTCTGTCCTCAGGGAAATTTCCCAGAACTCTACACTGTGGGGAGGGACCCCCACTCTGAGGTCTCCCAGAATACACGCCATCTGGGATTGCTTTCAGCCCCCTCCTCTCAAACAGCATCCCAGGAATGTCCCTCCATTAAAGAAAAAAATAAGCCCCTCTACATCGTTTTCCTTTGCATAGAATATATAACCGAAAAGCAAGCTGGAAGGAAAAAATTTGGATTTGTTAATCACATAAAAAATGACAACAGACCCAAACTCAACAAATTAATAATGCTAATGGTAAAGAAAGATGACATCTATTGCACGTTCAACATGTAGCAGGCTCCATGCTAGAGGTTCTGGGTAAATAACGAGATCCTGAAGAGTCTCCGCTTGTTGTTTCTGTTTTGTCTTGTTTTGTAGTGGGGGAGGGCGGTGCTCATCTGACTTTTCTCCTATAACTGCCCTCATTATGCTCTGTTGGACTCCATGGGGCAATAGTGAATCTTACCAAGATGGCAGTCTTATCCTCTACCTTCCTAGATGGCTGATCACAGTCATCAGTCTCAAGATGATCCTCAAAGACCTCACCCTTTTCATTTTTATAGTGTAGACGTGCGTTAGAACCCATGTTGTCCACTCTGCAGGCTGGATGTGAGGCTCCACCAGCTGAGGGTGGGGGACCTTGGTCTGTGCTCACCTCTTCCCCCGACTCTTCCTTATGCCTTGTCCCATGGGTTGGGGTGTACGTAGGAGGAGCGAGAGTAAAGGCAAGTTTCCCCAGTAATGGCCCCACGAAGTGGTGGTGATCCCTCTGTATTTTGTCTGTGTGTCTCTGGGTGTGGCATCTGTTCAATGCCAGCTCTCTCGGGGGACATCTGTAGTTCTTCCTGGGTCTCATGGAGCCTCCCTTTGCACAGATCCTAGCCTAGAAGATCCACTTCAGGGATCTCTTCTCCTTCCCTCACCCATCTACCTGTCAGGGGCAGCCCACTGGGAAGATTGCAGCAGGAAGATTCCAGTACAACCATCTTCTTGGGGAAAACAGATACTTGAGAAAACTGATACTGAAACAGAAAGGAGTATTAGTGGGAATACTGGTGAAAAATGGAAAAAAAAGTCTAGAGTTTAGTTAATAGTAATGTAGTGAGGTTGGGCTTCCCAGGTGGTGCTAGTAGTAAAGCATCTGCCTGCCAATGCAGGAGCTGTGAGAGATGAGGTTTCGATCCCTGGGTTGGGAAGATTCCCCTGGAGAAGGAAAAGGCAACCACTCCAGTATTCTTGCCTGGGAAATCCCATGGTCAGAGGAGCCTGGCAGGGCTACAGTCCATGGGGTTGCAAAGAGTCAGACACGACTGAGCATCTGAACACAATGTGTTCACATACATGTGAGCCCATATACATGTGCTTAGAAATCAACTAAGAAAGGCTAGTTTCTTAGTTTGGGCATATGTATTATATTAATGGAAGTTAATAATAGTAAAGGAAACTGGTAAGGGGTAGACAAGAATATTGTATTATCTTTGTAACTTTTCAGTATACCTATAATTATCCTAAAATGAAAAATGTTATTTTTGAAAGCTAGCTAATGTGAAAATGTTTCAAAAATAATGCATATATTCTTAAACATGTAATTTCCTCTTAAATATATAAATCTGCATTCTTTACCTATTTTTAGAAATAAAGCTCATTCCTTCATATATGGATACACTGACTGAACTGCACTTCAATTTCCTTATATAAATTAACCCAGAGGATAATTAGTCATCTGTGATTTTTAACTTCAGTTCCTTTTCTTAAAAAGTGATAATATGAAGGAATTGGAAAGCATTCTGATAACAATGTTTTTCTATGTTTATTATTTTTCCAATCCTTTATAGATAGCATGTTGTATTAAATAAGATTATGTTTCAACATTCATTAAAATTTGTAAGCACACACAAAAACAGAGAGAATGTTATAATGAATATTCATGTGCCTATTACTTGGCTCAAGAATTATCACTATGTTTCTGATACTGATATACATTTTTTTCTGAAACATTTTAAAGTAATCCTAGTCATTTCTTTTGCTGCTCATACTTCTAGAGCATCTCAAATCAGTAAAGATATTTGCTTTACATAACCATTGTGCCTTTATCACACAACAACAAAATTAACTATAATGCCTTCTTATCCAACATTCACTCCACATTCAACTTCACACAACTGGAAAGTTTGTTCCTTTTTTTAGCAACTCACTTGAAGAAAGATTAACTTTGGCTTTTCTAAAAACTTTCTTCTCACACTCATATTAAAGCACTGTTGTTCTAGCCAAATGGTGACATCATTGACAGAAAGAGACAGACATAGTTCAAACATGTAAGAAGGTCATATTGGTAAAGGATGTGACAACTGAACTGTTTTGGAAACCATTACCCAAATCAGTAGTGGCATTAATGGTGGTGGTGGTGGTTTAATTACTCAGTCGTGTCCACCTCTTGTGACCCCATCAATTGTAGTCTGCCAGGCTCCTCTGTCGATGGGATTCTCTAGGCAAGAATACTGGAGTGGTTTGCCATTTCCTTCTCCAGGGGATCTTCCCAACCCAGGGATCAGACCCAGGGATCAAACTCATATCTCCTGCACTGCAGGCAGATTCTTTACCGGCTGAGCTATGAGGGAAGCCCAATAGTGTTAATGATAATACTTAAAAAATGGAAACAACCAAATGCTTATCATGGTTAAATTTTCTTAACATATTTATCTTAATTGGAGGATAATTACTTTACAATAAGACTATTTGGGGGGGGGGGCTCCAAAATCACTGCAGATGGTTATTGCAGCCATGAAATTAAAAGTAGGAGAGGGCGGGATGATTTGGGAGAATGGCACTGAAGCATATATACTATTATGTAAGAAACGAAACACCGGTCTATGTTCGATGCAGGATGCAAGATGCTTGGGGCTGGTGTACGGGGATGATCCAGAGAGACGTTGNACTCATTGGAAAAGACTCTGATGCTGGGAGGGATTGGGGTCAGGAGGAGAAGGGGACGATAGAGGATGACATGGCTGGATGGCATCACCAACTGGATGGACGTGAGTTTAAGTGAACTCCAGGAGTTGGTGATGGGACAGGGAGGCCTGGCATGCTGCAATTTATGGGGTCGCAAAGAGTCAGATACGACTGAGCGACTGAACTGAACTGATTTACTTTACAATATTGTGATGGGTTTTGCCATACATCAACATGAATTAGTCATAAGTATACATGTGTCCCCCCCATCCTGAACCCCCATCCCAACACCTTCTCCCCTCTGTCTACCATGGTTATTTTTATGTGTCAATGTTACCAGATCAGAGTGCCCACATATCTGGCTTGATATTATTTCTGGGTGTGTTTATGAGGATGTTCATGGACCAAATTAGCATTTAAATCAGTAGACTGAGTATACAAGTTTGCCTTCCCCAGTGAAGGTGGATCTAATCCAGTTTGCTAGAGACTAAATAGAACAAAAAGGTGAACAAAGGAAGAACCTGTTTGTTTGGCTCGACTTGAGCTGGGACACTGTTTTTTTGCACTCAAACCCGGATTGACCCCATTGGCTGCCTTAATCCTGAGACCTTTGGACTTGGACTGGGACTACACCACTGGCTTTCTTGGACTTTCATCTTGCAGCTGACAGACCGTGGAACTTCTCAGACTCCATACTCATGTGAGTCAATCACTCATAGAAAACCTAATTCTATATATCTATATAAAATAAAACAGGCTCTGTTTCTCCGAAAAATCTGACTAATACAGTGCCCAACAAAAAGGAGCTGAATAAAGCATGATGCAATCCTGTAGACAGTGGGGAGCACAGGAGGATTTGGGGCGGGGAGCGGTAAAGCAAATTGAATGGAGGGAGGAAGAGATACTGCAACATTTTATGGTGAAAAACTGATCTCCTATCCCCAATTATTTTTCTCGAAGTGAAGTCAGTTCCACTAGCTAAAAGTAACCTTGAACTCTTTCTAGCCCCTCACTCACTACTCGCAAGGGTGAATTTGACCTCAGAAAGACACCCAAATCCTTCCTTCCCTCATCTTGAGAACAAGCTATGCGCGGCAGACATGTGATCTCAGTTTCAGCCCATGGTGAGTTTTACAGTGAAATCTCTGTCCCCTGTAGGAGGAGAGGCAAGCATAAGGTGACTGGTAGATTACCTAGGAACAGAGCAAAGGAAAGGGAGTGTCTGAGTCTTTTCAACAAATGGTGATGAGACAACTGGATGGCCACATGTAAAACACTGAGCCTGGACTCCTGCCTCATGTCACTTACAGAAATCAACTCAAAATATATCATAGACCAACATGCAAGAGCTAAAACTATAAAATTCTTCGAAGAAGACATAGGAGTAAACCTTCATGACCTCGGATTAGGCAATAATTTTAGTCTTAAGAACACAAAATGCCAGGTGATTTTAACCATGACAGTGGAAAAGTGGAAATTCTCTTTAGTACTTTAGCTGCAAGAAAGAACACTTACCAAATAATCATTCTTATCTAGGTGTTCTTCAAATGAAAAGATCTATGACTTTCCACTTGGGACCATGTGACCAAAAACACAAGTGACACTGTTGTGCTTGTTTATGTCTTCGGCTCCTTGCTGAAAGATTCGCAGAATTTTATTTTCTCATTTCTAGAAGGGAACTATGATGTCAGCATAAACACTGACTTGCATCAGCTGGCATCAGTCTTTGGAGAAATGGACTTATGATCTGTACCAGATCACATGGCTTTCTTTGTCTAGAATCCTAACATTGTTGCTTTTATGCCCAGCAAGGCTGTATAGACAACACTGCTTGAGTCAAACTCAAGACCCATTCTGCCATAGTATTTATTACTTTTCAATCATATACATGCTTCCTAGGTGGTGTAGTAGTAAAGAACATGCCTGCCAATGCAGGAGACGCAAGAGACACAGGTTCAATCCCCAGGGCGAGAAGATCCCCTGGAGTAGGAAATGGCAATCCACTCCAGTCTTCTTGCCTGGAAAATTCCATGGACAGAAAAGCCTGATGAGCTATTATCCACAGGTTACAAGGAGTTGGACACAACTGAGCACAGAAGCTTTAATCATATGTATCTTCAGGTCTCATTCCTTTTAGCACCTACCTATTAACTTAATGGGCATGTGTATATGTATAATAATATGTATAATTATATATATCACTTAAATTTTCTTCTGTCTGGGATTATTCTCTAACTATTTCTCTGTCATAGTATTCTCTTTTTCTCTGTCAAAGTGTAAACCACTTGATTCTCAGGATCATCTTTCACTCATTTCATTTTTCCCACGATGCCTAGTCCAGCTCTAAGTCCACGCTATATCAGTGTTTCACAAAATGTGGTGGGAATTCCCTGCTGCAAGATCACCAAGGGTATTTTTTAAACATAGATCCATCTAGAGATGGATAGTAAAAATGGTTGCACTATAATATGAATGTACTTCATTGAGCTGTACACTTAGAAATGATTTAAATGGTCGATTTTTTAATGCATATTCCACCACAGTTTAAAAAATTCAAATGCTTAAAAAGCAAATTTTTAGGCCCAAAAGATCAGTGAATAAGAACCTGAGGGAATGATGCCTGAGAATTTACATTTTCTTAGTTCTTCTCCAGGTGTTTCTTATGCAACTTGGTTTGAAAAACCATCACACTAGATAGCAGATAAATGCCAATGGTTTTCTTGTGTAATTGATTAATGGGGACATTAATCTATATTCAGACTATAGACAGTGCTGACTTACAAGGTCTGATGACTCAGGAGGCTTAATAAAAGCCCAGGAGAAAAAAAAGTCTATATCTACTATCTAGAAATATTAACTCTTTATCAGCCCTTTCTCTAAAAAAAAAAAATCATTTCTAAAAACAGCTTCCTGTACAATATTGTGTACTTCATAAAGAGTTTATGAGGAATCATGGAAGAAGTATAAACTCTATAAAATAAAAATGCGACATAAATTATCAGCTTCACCACCACAAGTACCTGACAACCCCTGCATGTTTGGGGCCAAGTTCACCAACCTCGGAACATTCGAAGGAAATGTTCTCAGTAGGAACAAAGCCGTCCTAAAGCTCGCTCATCACTCAACTTGCTATCATGCGTGCCACACAAGCAGCGGTTTGTTAAATTGAATGATCATAAGCAGAGGTTTGCTGAATCAAATGATTCAAGGTTTTCTGAATATGCCTGATAGAGATTGACTACCGTATCAAACCCAGCATCTATTTTAAGTGATTGAAAACCCTGAGGCACTGCTGAGACCGTATTACTCTCCATCAAGCATACACTCAGGCAGGATTCCATATGCCTAACCTTCCACTAGGCTTAACCACTTCTAACCACTAAGGAGACCAATCAACCTATCCGTCAATGTGTGGCTGCAAGAAATGGCCTCAGACTATACCTGAAGGTGGCTGGTAGTCCAGGGTTCCTCATCTGCAGTTTTCAAAGGCAAGGTGGGAAAATATTGGGAAACCTCTGGGACAGGTTTACCACTAAGAGTGGGGCTGCAGATAAGAGTGAAAAAATACTGTTCTGGAAAGCAAGATGATGAGGCTATTCAAAACATGGAACTATGCAAAGTTACTTGATGTGCGTGACAAAGCCAGCATAGGAGGTGAAGATTAATTGCATAGACTGTGAGTGGAAAGAACTAGGTGAATAGAGGTATGATCGTGGACACAAGGAAGCAAACAAATGGTAAAGACTTGGGTATAAATAAAACAAGGTTATTGAGAAACAGAAAATAGAACGATGGTTGCCAGGGGTTAGGGAGAGAGAGGAAGGAAGGGTTGTCCAATGGATATAGAGTTTCAAATCTGCAGGATGAAAAACTTCATTCCAGAGGTTTGTGGCACAACAAAGGGCATGTAATTAACACTGCTGTCCTGCACATGTGAAGATGGATAAGACAGTAAATTTTACGCTGTGTGTTTCTCACCACAATAATAAAAGTAATAATAAGCCTATATAGATGGACTTAGGTACAAGATATCGTCTTCCTCGTACAACAGTTCAGTGTTCAACAGATTGATCTCAGCTTCATAAGCTAGCCTGAAAAAAGAAAAAATAGACAATCTTATATCACTGTGACCTGACAGGGGTAAACACTTAGAGAAATTCATCCTCATCATCCACAAATATATTGAGCATCCATAGATGCCTGGCCACTTAGTGATACAAGATATATGATATTTGATTAAAAATTGATCTGACACTCAAAATATGATTTTTAAAAAATCATAGTTTACTATTCATCTGGCTAAAATTATAACCCATCCCTGGCAAGTGGTTTAACTTGGCCTGAAATGTGACGCCACTTGAAACTAATTCACTCTCAGCCACCTCATTCCCACTTGAAACAGATGTCTTGATTGAAAAAATATTCCTGGCTAGGTTTCAAGTATGTTCAAGCACTAAACCAAAAATATTTATGAGATAAGAATATAGTAATAACCCACGCTTCTATGCTAGTTATGCCTGCTGCTGCTGCTGCTGGTCGCTAAATTTAAACCCTTTGCTTTAAAGCCTCAGTTTGTCAACAAGATACTAGAAAAAAATGAAAGTAATGAGAGTAGGAGACAAAATTTATTGACCACTTACTAGGCTTCACTATAATTCTTCAGTGAAATTGTTTGAGAGATTTGTCCTATTTTACAGGAGGAAACTGAGGTTTAGGAAGATTAAGTAACTTAGTCAAGTCATACAGCCTAGAGGCAGTAGATCCTAAACTGAAACCTGTATCTGGCTAAATTCAAAGCCTATCCTCTTCCCATTTCTCAACCTGCTTACAGAGAAGTCAAATAGAGAGAAATTTTAGAACTGCCGAGTCATTCTCCAACGTGTTGACGACATTAATCCTTTGTCATTTAACTCTGTGATCACCAAACACTCTCAATCATGCATCCCCTTTGATTAAAAAAAGGCACACCTCCTATATAGTGATGGTTATCTATTGTTATTCCAAACTACTCTAAGACTTAGTGCTTTAAAACAATCACTGTATTGTTATGACTCTCGACTGTTAGTCCGGTATTAAGACAGAGCTCAGTGGCTGATTTCTTCTGCTTCATTGACTAGGGTCTCTCAGTGGTATTCTACTAACCTCAGCCAGGCTGGTTTGGAGGGTCCAAGACCACTTTGCTCATAAGCCTAGTGTCGTAGAGGGGACAGCAGGAAAGTTAGGTTCAAATGGGGCTCTCTCTGTCTTCATGAGATCTCAGCACCTTTCCACATAGTCTCCCCAGAAGGGAATTCCCACTTCTTACATGGTGACTCAGGACTTATGAGCAGTTCTCTGTAAGATGAAGTAGAAGCTGCCAGTCTCTTAAGGACTGGACATAGAAATGAATATAGTATCCCTTTCGTCATATTCTGTTAGTCAAAGCAGTCACAGAAACAGCAGATTCAAGAGAAAGTCACATAGATTCCTGTCTTTCAGTGGAAAGATTATCAGAAACCTTGAAGCCAGCTTTAACCCGCTATGTGTGTGTGCTCAGTTGTGTCCAGCCCTTTGCAACCCTGTGGATGGCACCCCACCAGGCACCTCTGTCCGTGGAATTTACCAGGCAAGAATACTGGAGTGGGTTGCCATTTTCTTCTCCGGGGGACCTTCCTAACCCAGGGATCGAACTCACATCTCTTGAGTCTCTTGCATTGGCAAGCAGATTCTTTACCACTGAGCCACCTGCTGAACTAGTATAATACAGAATGAACATCGCAAAACACACAAAACGGAAAATGTTAAGAAATAAATACATAAATAAATAGGCTAATAATTCCCTCCCATGGTCTTAGAATCATCTTGTACAACTTCTAAGGAGAACACACTTCCTATTTTAGATACTCTTACTCTACCTTCCAATATATTCATTTATTAGTTCAAAAAAATGCATACGAAGAGAGCAACTTCTGTGCAATAGACATTGTATTAGGAACTGACAAACAAACATGGCCTTCATTCTCTAGGAATTTACAACACAATGGGGAAACAGACAATAAACAAATCGTTATAATTCGAGTTAGAAGTCTCATCATAGAGAAGAGTATTACAGGCCACGGGAGCATGAGGAACATTTTGAACTTGACCTGGGGACTCAAGGAAGCAGTCATCTTTCTGGATCCTGCTCGTTTGCCAATGTCTTCATGAATGGGCCGCAAAACCCCAAAGACTACAAAGTCTCTGAAGACACAACAATATATATATTCCCTTTATTGCCCTAAATACTCAGTTTAAATTTGAAGTGATGGAGTTAACTGACTAGATTTTCATGTGCCTAGAATGTAAAACTCTACCTCTAACCACAGTCGGCTTATTCATCAAAAGGGTAGGTGGGTAAGAAAGAGAACAGAGGAAACCAGCCCAAATTTATCAACACCACTGGACATCAAGTAGTAATCATAATACCTGTACAGAACATAACAGGATA
Organism: Neotragus pygmaeus; assembly: GCA_006410875.1. Classification (NCBI taxonomy): domain Eukaryota; kingdom Metazoa; phylum Chordata; class Mammalia; order Artiodactyla; family Bovidae; genus Neotragus; species Neotragus pygmaeus. Next base: position 30,420 of record SJYV01020276.1, read on the forward strand.
CAAAAGCTCTCGTGTTCCTTATCTCATTAAATAACAAAGGTATTAACAACAATTTTTAGAATAAGAAGAGCGGGGTTTTATATATTCTCCCAAATGGTAAGTCACAGAGCATTCCTTAACACATCATTCGCATTGCCTTATTTGATGCGGCTATTTTTTTGAAATGTAAAGACACAAGCCAAACCTCTCCAAGAATCAGGGACAGAGGTGAGGTGGAAATCATTCCCTTCCTTTTCATGAATATGGGCCCCCTGTTGTAAGTAACCATCTTTGCTTTCTGAATCTGTGGATAACAAAGCCTGACAAAGTGGAGTTTGACTGCAGCCTGAGGTCCAACAGTCAGACAACTAGCATTATCAGCCAGTAGTTAACTGAGAAATTACAACATTCTGGGTACAGTGTCGCTATAGACACTAAAATTCTTGAGACAGATAGGTGGCAGAGAGGATTAGCAAGCATGGTCCCTGGTGATCTTTTAGAACAGCTTAGATAAAGGATCTGTCCAGAGTGATTTAGGTGGACCCCTGCCTCCGAGCCCAAGTAAAACACATGCTGTTTCAGAACACCATCCTTCCCTTTCATTCTTTCTATAATGTTTATGAAAAATGAGATCAGTTGTTGACTTATAGGTGGAGAGACTTTAGCAATTATTATTCCAACCCTCTTGTTTTAAGCTAAAGAGGTTGAGACCCAAGCAGTGAATTGACTTCCCAAAGATATATGGCCCAACCTCACCAAATGTCCTAGTTTTCACTAGTCATTCACATCAAACCGGGTATATGACTTTGAAATCATGCTAAAAAAACCTGGACTCTAATGAGAATGCTTATACTAGAGCAGAGAATTAACACATATATTAGTTATACCAGGTTTCACAGGGCCCTCCTATCACACCATGGAATATGCCTCCTCAGGAAGCCTTTGTTCAGGGTTTTTAGAACCAAACATTGTTTTAAATCCTGCAAACATAGTGAATAACAGAATCTAAATACACATGCAGCACACTACAGTGTCTCCTGCTCCAATTATATCCTAATAAATGTCTTTACATTCTCATTTTTATTCATGGATTTCATGACTGAGGGATCATTATACAGACACCAAAAGTCTGTGCACACACATATATACACACACAGCTGGAAACTATTTTAAAAAGCTTTTAGCCCATTAAGTTTACTCCAGAAATATGAGTTAGGAAATTTATAAGTAGGAACTACTAAGCTATAAATTTCTGCCAATGGCTATAAAATTTACCTACAAATCTATCTGTAAAGCAGTGTGAAGGAAAAAAAGGAGAGTGAATTACATCCAAAAAAAAAAAAAATTATTTACCAGTTGTTTTCTGGTTTGTTTTTTTTCACCATTCAACCAACTGTGTGTTTATTTCTATTTTATATAGTTTGTATTTCAGATACTATTTAAGATCAGTAAAACACCAACATATCTGCTGAATATTATTTATAAAGAGGGAGAGAACTTCTAGGTTTTTTAAGATACAATATAGGGTCACAACAAAAGANTCAACCAACTGTGTGTTTATTTCTATTTTATATAGTTTGTATTTCAGATACTATTTAAGATCAGTAAAACACCAACATATCTGCTGAATATTATTTATAAAGAGGGAGAGAACTTCTAGGTTTTTTAAGATACAATATAGGGTCACAACAAAAGATCCCCTGGAGAAGGTCATGGCAACCCACTTCAGTTTTCTTACCTGGAGAATCCTATGGACAGAGGAGCCTGGTGGGCTACAGTCCATGGGGTCATAAAGAGTCAGACACAACTGAAGTGACTTAGCATGCATGCACATATGTATTTTTTAGCTTATTTTTATGCTTTTAGAACATTCTTGACTGGTTTGCTGGCTTTGTAATCAGTGTTAGCCAATGTGATTCTTACCACTGTCTCCCTTGTTTCTTGCCTTAGCTCCTCATTTAAACAACTAAGCTATTCCATGCTCACTGCCTCTGGGAAGTAATTCAAAAGCAGAAAATGTAGAGGGAAAAGGAGTCTCATTAGGTTTTGAGTTTCAAAAGTCTACGGCTTAAGAGAACAACAAAAACAACAACAACAAAAATTCAGGGCAGGAGGGAAACATTTAGTAGAAAATATGAATAAAAGTGAAGTATACTAACGCATATATATGGAATTTAGAAAGATGGTAACGATAACCCTGTATGCGAGACAGCAAAAGAGACACAGATGTATAGAACAGTCTTTTGGACTCTGTGGGAGAGGGCAAGGGTGGNTTTTAATATGCTGTCTAGATAGGTCATAACTTTTCTTCCAAGGAGCAAGCGTCTTTTAATTTCATGGCTGCAGTCACCATCTCTAGAGATTTTACATAGGTGCTTATTTAAATGGCCTAATAAAGACTTCATTTTTATACTTACTGATAAAAGTCTGTCAGTTTCTATGAGGTTCTGATACCAAAGTTTCCATACCCCCTTACTGTGCAAGTAAAATGCAACATCATTTAAAATAGAGGGAGAATATGAAAATATTACTTATGGATACAGTCTACACATTGCTTAGGCAGAAGTAATGCCTTCCCCTGTATGAAGTCTCTATTGATCGCACACAGATACAGACTCTGAGAGCTTTAACATGAAAGCTACGTTTAATAAACTACTCCCTAGACTTTTATTTCTTAAAACAAGACCTATGTTGTATTTTAGCAATCCTTAAAGTATCATCATTCTTTAAATTGGAGTCTCTACACAAAACGTGTTTTAAATTAGCCTTCCTTTCTTCATTTCCAAAATCTAACTCACAATTACCACTGTTTTACACTAGCATATTACATCTGATTTTTAATTTGGAATAATGTGTCTTTCAACCCCATTTATTTTATATGATTTGTTAAGAACATCAGTCTCATCAAACTAATTATTGAAGGCAAATGGCTTACCATAAAATTAATGTACTCAGCACCCCCCCCAAGTTAGTTATTATTCAAACACACCAATTCTTTTCCTTCCTGTATAATTAGTTTTAGACATGTAAATGAAGATGATGAAAAATAAGTAAAGAGTAAAGTTATGAAGTTGATTCATATGTTCTACTTTTCAGAATCATTATTTCTTAGTCCCTTCAAAGCTGAAAGGATGATTCTGCAGGCAGCACTGTGACAGATGGCAATACAGCCAGCCCAAGGCAAAACTGTCTTTTAACTCATCTTTCTAATCTCCCCTCTTTTCACAATCCCCTTGTACTTCTCCTTCCCTTCAGAAGCCCAAGACCCTCCACAAACATTTTTGTTCGATCAAACCACATGTCACCCTTTGAAGAGGCAGATGACATCCTGTAGGCTGAGCCCTGAAGCACACAAAGTATCAAATTTCCATTAGGACACAGGACCTCGGAAATGGCTAGCCACACTGACGGCTTAAAATTTTACCTTTATGAAGATTTCAGGCCTTGCTCATTCCAAAGATATTCACNTGAAGAGGCAGATGACATCCTGTAGGCTGAGCCCTGAAGCACACAAAGTATCAAATTTCCATTAGGACACAGGACCTCGGAAATGGCTAGCCACACTGACGGCTTAAAATTTTACCTTTATGAAGATTTCAGGCCTTGCTCATTCCAAAGATATTCACAGAGAGATGAACTCCAGTTCCCCAGCTACGCATCCACTGTTTGACTGTGGCAGGTTATTTAGCTCATCATCTGTAAAATGGTAATATCTAATCTAATTCACAAATGTTCGATTGAAGTCAGTATGAGTTAAATGTTTAGTCAAGAGGAAAACATCATACAATGTAAAAAAAATTGTATTACCCAGCAAAAATTTTTTATAAAATCCTATTCTTTGAAAAGTTTATGGTGACAGTCTTATAACTCAGATTTATACCATTCTGCAAGCATTATGATATTTTCCTGTGCCTTTTCTCTGTCCAGTTTTGATGTAAGAAGTAGGACAAGTCAGACCAGGTCAGTCAGATCTTACTAACCCAAGCTGTCAAATTATAAAACAAAAACAACAATCCCAAGTTTCTGAAGTTGTTCCAAGTGTGACATAAGGTAATGTGCATAAAGTGTCTAGTTAAATAAAGATCTAGTATATAGTAAGTTCTTGATAAATAATAGCTTTCAATATTATTTCCATTTGTTCCATTTCACCAAGGGTAGGGTATATAAAAATGAGGATTGTGCCTTAGTCTTCTTAAAAATCTCACTCTTAGTTTTCTCTAAATACCTCCTCAGAACCTGGAAAGTTGCCAACATCACATCTGGCCTAAAATGAATCTAGAAGAAAGATGAATGAAGGAAAGAACAAAGACATTAAGGGAAAAACAAATTTGCTCTCAAATAATAGTAACAAGACGGGGAAGATCTAAGGACAAGGGCGGAGGCAAAAAAGAAAGCAACCATCCAGATGATTCACTTTTGTTTCTGATTTTCTTTTGTAAAAATGCAACTTGTTTAAAAGAGATGAGCTATCGAGTTATGACAAGACAGGGAGGAATCGTAAATACATATTATTAAGCAAAACTAGCCAATCTTTAAAAAGTTACACGCTGTATGATTCCAACTACACCACTGGCATTCTGTAACAAGCAAAATTATGGAGACAGGACAAAGACTAAGGTTAGCAAATGTTGTAGGGGATGGAGGGGTGAAAAGGTGGAGCACACAGAATTCTGTAGGTCGTAAAACTACTCTGAATGGTACTAAACTGGTAGGTGCGTGTCATTATAAGTTTGTCCAAACCCACAGACTGTACATCACCAGGAGTGAACTCTAATGTGAACTAGGACTCTGGGTGACAATGATATGTCAATGCAGATTCACCAGTTGTAACAAATGTACCACTCTGGAGGGGGATGTTGATAATCAGGGAGGCTATGAATGTGGGAGCAGGAGATCTATGGAAAATGCCTAGGCCTTCCTCTCAATTTTGCAGTGACCCTAAAACAGTTCTAAAAAATAAAGTCTAGGTTTTCAAATGCCACAGAAAATTAAATTTCTTGTTATTTTCCTTTTACTACTGTTGACATAGACATGGAACACCAGAGCCCGATACTTTATTTTTAGTTAATTTCAGGCTAATTGTTTGGTTCAAAAGCAACAATCTTGGATAAGCAGCAGGTAAAACAATTTTCCCATGCCAACCTGCTATCCTAAATCTGTTGCCAGAGGCAGAATTCTCATTTGGATAAAGCCTGGGCTTCCGCCAGGTGGCATTTCTCACCTTGCCAAGGTAAACATCTCGTCAGGGATGCCTCAGCATGTTGAACCTCTGGGCAGCCATTTAGCAGCACAGAGAAGAGCCACGAGTGGTGTCCAGAAAACTTATTCTTCTCAAATGAAAAGTGACGTGCATGCAGCCTAGGCTCCACAAGGCCAAAACACCCTATAAAGCCCTGTTATAGATCAAACTGTCTACTTGGTGTGCATGCCTGCCTGCTCAGTCGCCTCACTTGTGTCCGTTTCTATGTGACCCTGTGGACCACAGCCCTCCAGGCTCCTCTGTCCATGGGATGGTCCAGGCAAGAATTCAGGAGTGGCTGCCATGCCCTCCTCCAGGGGATCTTCTCAGCCCGGGAACCCAACCTGCGGATCGAGCCTGTGTCTCCTGCATTGCAGGGGGATTCTTTACCCACAGAGTCACCTGGGATGCCCTTATTTGTATACTAAGGAACATGTCCCTTCCCCTGCCATCCAAAATAATCACTTAACTGAATTTAATCACCTCTACTAACACCATTGGATGCCCCTTTTTTGTGTGTAGAAATATTCTTGCTAAATTTAACTGGGAACTTCAAGGAAGGATATAGAAATTCTATAAATTCCTTGGAAAACATTTTCCAGGTTCTTGTGTCTCTAAGTCTACATCAATCTCCCATAAAGTCATTAAGTGATTCAGGTTCATTGAGGCAGTTGTTGGAATAATACAAGTTTCTTAAAAATTATTGTTGACATGACTCTCTGAATAGTTCAAGTAAATGATTTTTAAATGCTTAACTTATCCTGACATTTGCTTTAAGAACGCATTTTGATTTTCAAAATGATACAGTTTTATATTAGCATCCAGATTGAATGCATCCTAGAAACCTGTTTTCTCCTCTTCCTCCTCTCTTAAAGAAATAAAGTTAAGCTATTCTCAAACACTTAACGGAAAAGATCACTTTGTATACGATATCAGACTTTTAAGGAAGTAGCCAATCAGTTCATTTTCCTGTCCCTTATAATAGCCAAAGTTTTAAATTTTGATTGACTTTTTCACATCCTAAAAATAATTCTTTTTTTCTAGAATTCTTCATCCAAGAATGTCTATGCCATTTGCCATAGACTGAGTTCTAGGGTACTAGGAAAAAACAGTTGCAAACAAGCCTAAAGTTGCAGAGCTGTGGATGTATTCTTCATTTTAAGAAATTGCTGTTTAAAAGCAATTTTTGAATTAGTAAATAAGTGTTAGTCACTCACTCAGTCATTTCCGACTCTTTGTGACCCCATGGACTATAGCCCACCAGGCTCCTCTGTCCATAGGATTCTCCAGGCAAGGATACTGGAATGGGTTGCCATTACCTTCTCCAGGGGATCTTCCCAACCCAGGGATCGAACCCAGGTCTCCTGCATTGCAGGCAGATTCTTTACNAAGTAAGTAAGCTGTCAGTGTATAGTATTGCACATACCTGCACTGTTAATAGGTTTAATAGAAGTAGTCAAAGAGTTCCAGTACATTTGACAAGGTGAAATCATTAAAAAATAGGAATTAGGATGTTATTTATTTATTTATGTGCAGCTCTGATCATAGTAAATATTTTGCAATGATAACTCATTTGAGAATTATTTTAAGTTAACTAGAACAAATTAGTTAGAGAATTCTTATTGGACCCTCGGTAGAATTGGTTGGAAAAACGTGACCTAATAAATCACCTTTAGACTAGTAAGAGGTTCTTTTGGAGCTAACTAGCTGTCAAATTTCCCTGTCTAAACCTTTGCAATTGACAATATGCTTTTAAGTGTTAAAGTGATACTAAGACCTAGTCAGTGAGTCATGGTGCTACTAGAAATTTTAAATTAATTTTATATCCATTATATATTTATTTTGTTTCTCTATGTATTTAGTANAGCTGTCAAATTTCCCTGTCTAAACCTTTGCAATTGACAATATGCTTTTAAGTGTTAAAGTGATACTAAGACCTAGTCAGTGAGTCATGGTGCTACTAGAAATTTTAAATTAATTTTATATCCATTATATATTTATTTTGTTTCTCTATGTATTTAGTATATAATTGACACTTTGCCAAAAACCTTTAAAAATAAGACAGTTTTTCCACAAAATATGAATAATAGTTTTATTTAGAAAAGTTTCCTGATATCTAGGCTTATGATTTGATGATTATTTTTACAGAAAGTAAACAATATTACTTTTAATGGTGGACATTTTAGAGCTAATGTATATCTGTCTAGAGTATATTTTAAAATGAATAGATTTGAATGATTAATGGAAAAATACACCATTTTTGTCTTCATTTTGTTGAACATTTAAAATACATATTTAGAGCTTCCAATACTATTCAGATGGATGTTCTTATTGTGTTTATTTGTAACATTAAAAAAAAAAAGAACTACTCATTAAATGCTATTTCACAGGAAAATGAAAAATTAAGTAAAATAATATTGATAATAGTTGAAAATTGTCGCTTGTGCATGAATACAAAGATACAGCTTTCAAATGACTGTTGCTTTCCATCCATTTGAAACAAACAACCCCTCACGTGAACATAAGACATACGTATATAAAACAGATGCTTAAAAATATATTTAGGTGACTGCAGATGTCCTTGTGTCTACTTTCCATTCAGGTATCTAATCTTTATGGCAGTATCATTGTCTAGTTTTTAATATAATGCCAGTATCTTAATGGCAATTTTCACATTCTCCAATATAATTCTATATTGTCTTTCTATGCATTTATGGATAGATTCTGTGCAACGGCATTTAGGAAACACCAAAAAGTCATCTGTCCATTTGCACATCTAGTTCCCTGAATGTCAGTCATAGACTCCAGGGAGGTTTTGAATGAGTAACATTGACCTGATTTGAAGACATCTAAAAATTTGTTTTTTTACTGGCCACACATATGGGCACCGCTGGCTTCGGGTCGGGTCTTTGCTCCTAGACCTCACTAGGATGGTCGGTGGTCTGTTAAGCATTACCATGGGAAAGTGTAGTGGCGTTTTTGAAGCTGTTATGATCTATTGGGTCAAAGCGTGCTTCATCAATAAGACAATTTTGCTTATTTTACAGTCAGGCAGATCTGTGGGTCAGGCAAGACACCCAAAGCCTAATGAAATATTTAAGAAAGGGCTTTCTCCATGCCAACACCAATCAGTCTTACCAACCAAATGGCTGAGGCAGCTGCACGTGTTGGGATTGGGAAGGTAAGAAACGGATAATAAGACAGAATGACAAAATCATGCAAACAGAGCATTTCAGATGAAAGAAATGGGTAGACTGTGGATGAGTAATAACCCCGTGAGNAAAAATGATAACCTGCAGATTTCTAAGCTGTTTCTCCAGATATCTTGATGGAGTAGGCTGGGAATCTATATTTTTAACAAACTTCCCAAATAAGTCTAATATAGACTATCATAGACTGAATTTTGAGAAACAAGCTATAGTGGGATGGAAATATAGATTCATTCTTTTTTTTAAGGACTTGCATCATGTTTTTCTTTTTTTATTGAAGTACAGTTGGCCTACAATACTGTGTTAGCCTCAAGTGTAGATCAAAGTGATTCGTATAAATATACACACACACACACACATTTATATGTTCTTTTTCAGATTCTTTTTCATACAGGTTATAACAAGACATTGAACACAGTTATCTGTGCTATAGAGTAGTCCTTGTTTATCTATTTTTATATAATAGTGTATATCTGTTCATCCCAAACTCCTAATTTATCACTTCTCCTCCCTTTCCCCTTTGGTAACCCTAAGTTTGTTTTCTATGATTGTGAGTCTATTTCTATTTGATAAATAAGTTCATTTGTATTTTTTTAGATTCCACATGTAAGTAATATCATATGATATTTATCTTTCTCTGGCTTCACTCAGTATGATAATTTCTAGGATCATCTTATTGCTGCAAATGACATTATTCCATTCTGTTTATGACTGAATAATATTCTACTATATACATATCTATTTATATATATATCCATACATATACANGGATCAAACCTGGACCCGGCAGTGAAAGGGCCAACTCCCAACCACTGGACTGTACTAGTTTTTAAACTTCAGTATGCATTGTCAAAATCACTTTGAGGGCTTATTAAAATATAAACCTCTGGGTCCCACCCCAGAGTTCTCAGGCTTCCTAAGTGGCTCAGATGGTAAAGAATTCGCCTGCCAAAGCAGGAGACTTGAGTTCAATCCCCGGCTCAGGAAGACGTCCTGGAGAAGGAAATGGCAACCCACTCCAGGATTCTTGCCTGGAAAATCCCATGGACAGNCCACCCCAGAGTTCTCAGGCTTCCTAAGTGGCTCAGATGGTAAAGAATTCGCCTGCCAAAGCAGGAGACTTGAGTTCAATCCCCGGCTCAGGAAGACATCCTGGAGAAGGAAATGGCAACCCACTCCAGGATTCTTGCCTGGAAAATCCCATGGACAGAGGAGCCTGGCAGGCTACAGTCCATGGGGTTGCAAAGAGACACAACGGAGCGACGAGACCAACACCACTGTGGTCACACAGCACAGTCTTTGTAGGAAATCTACCCGAGGTACCAGCAGAGACACACAGCATGCTCCCCGTGGCTCAGGGGAAAGCGTGGTGATACCATGCACAGGCATCTACAGAAAGCGTGCCAGGATGAGAAAGCAAACGCGACAAAATGACAACTGCTCAGAACCTCCCTGAGAATATCCCAGAGTTCTTTGCAACCTTTACGTCAGTTTGAAACTTTCTTTTTAAAAGTGAAATAGCTCATGAAATCATTATGAAAAGAAATTTCAGTCTTCAGTTCACTCCAAGCTAGACCGTCCTATTCTTGATCAGATTTTGTTGAAAGCCACTTTAAGCAACAGCGTAAGGCTAGCGTGTCACCTTGACATTTCATAGGAGGTGTGAGTTTTAAGCAGAAACCTGATGCTAACTTAATTTCTTTTAATCTTTTAATCGTCATACCTCGATTTATTCTGAGGCAGAACACTAATGGTATTATTGTCATTAACATTTAAATGCTTATCCTTTCCAACTGTGAATCATAATTTGGAAGATATTTCTCTCACACACATTTTCCCCTTATTAACGGTGTAGTTTCGTGGCAGAATGAGAAACATGTGGCATACAGATGGAGAACTCATTTTCATGGTAGGCAGAAAAAGCACCTAATCTTCACTTATTTTTGGCACTGTGATCATTTAGATTTTTCTCTCCCTTTGAGGAGAAATAAATATGTTTCTGAAAACAACCCCAAAATGCACACACTGCCAAATCCTGTATATCTTGATGATTTGCTAGTTTTCTCCTAATCATGTAGACAAATTTGTTCATTCTGCTTGCCAAAATACAGGTTTATTATGACTTGTAATGTAGTAACTTTTCACACACACAAAAAAAATGTTTACAGCCTTACCCAACCATACATCTTTATGCACCAAGCAACCACACAGACTCCCTGTCTGGGAGTCACTGCATAAATAGAGATGTTAACACACTGAGTCACAGATGCCACTGACTTAAACGTTTCTTCCATCCGCCTTTTAGATCCTGCCCCTTTTTCTGGTGCCCTCATGTCTGCAGATTACATTTCAGTAAATTTCACATCATGGCACGTACTAAGGAATAATATATGCACCCGTGCATGCTAAGTTGCTTTAGTCATGTCTGACTCTTTGCAATCCTATGGACTGTAGTCTGTGAAGTTCCTGTCCATGAGATTCTCCAGGCAAAATCCTGGAGTGGGTAGCCATACCCTACTCCAGGGGATCTTCCCACACCCCCGCCCCCAAGGATGGAACCCATATCTGTCTCCCACAGGCAGGTTCTTTACCACTAACGCCACCTGGGAGGCCAAATATGTGCATATATAATTGTGATTCATTGGCATAGCATCTCAGTTGGGAATATTCCCTCTTTCATTGCTGCTATAGCTATTAGTCTCGGAGAAGGCAATGGCAACCCACTCCAGCACTCTTGCCTGGAACATCCAATAGATGGAGGAGCCTGATAGGCTGCAGTCCATGGGGTCACTAAGAGTCAGACATGACTGAGTGACTTCACTTTCACTTTCCACTTTCATGCATTGGAGAAGGACATGGCAACCCATTCCATTGTCCTTGCCTGGAGACTCCCAGCGACAGGGGAGCCTGGTGGGCTGCAGTCTATGGGGTCGCACAGAGTCGGACACGACTGAAGCAACTTGGCAGCAGCAGCAGCAGCATGGCTATTAGTCTAGTATTAATAACATTTACTATTTCCATGGCACCTGATACAAGCTAAAGCTTCTCTGTTCCCAAACAGTCTCCTCTCTGTGTCCTGGGTTTCAACAAATTTTTCTAACCAGTTGCCCATAAAGAAACTTGGGAGTCATACACATTTTCTTTCTTCCTCTCCATCACCATGCCAGAAAAGGCTAATTTCTATCGGTTATGGCTTCACAACAGCTCTCTCATCCAGTCCCTCTCCTTTATTCCCTTGTCCTAACTTTACTCAGACTCATTATCGGGCCTCTCATCTCCCTTCCAGGAGTCTGCCCACCTCCATGCTGGTGTAAAATCCACAGCATTCTTTTCTCTATACCTTTATTTAGTTGGCTGCTCTGCGTCTTCATTGCCTTATGCAGGATCTAACTCTTGTTTGTGGCATATGAGATCTAGTTCCCTAGCCAGGGACCAAACTCAGGCCCCCTGCATTGGGAGCGTAGAGTCTTAGCCACTGGACCATGAGGGAAGTCCCAGATTCACAGCATTCTAATGATTCTCTCAGTCCCTTACTTAAACCTTTCAAGGACTCCCTTTCTCTACAACCTATAAGCTCCTTACCTGCTCTAACATGACTTCCATTTTCTTCTCCAAATCTGGTTCTTGCTATGCATAAACACTTAATGCCCGATAACTTAGACTTCTGCCGTGACGAACATCTGGCTTTTCCCAGAATCTGCTCTACATCCATGACTGTGCTGGTCTCTCTGCAATGAAACTTTACCCTCTGTCTTAGTCTAGGTCGCTATAAGGGGAAAAGTACAATAGACTGAACAGTTTATAAAAAACAGAAATTTATTTCTCACAGTTCTGGATGCTAAAAGTCTGAGATCTGGGTGCCACCATGGTTGAGCTCTAGTGATGACCCTCTTCAGGGTTGCAGACCCCTGTTTTCTCTTTGCATCCCTACTTGGCAGAAAAATGTTGAGAGAACTCACTGGGGCCCCTTTCATAAGGACACTTATTCCATTCACAAGAGACCCACCCTCATGACCTAATCACCTCCCAAAGGCCCCACATCCTAATATCATCACATTAGGGGTGAGGATTTCAATATACAAATTTTGGATGAGACACAAACATTCGGTCCATTGCACCCCTCATCATCAATCCCAGTTCACTTAAGCAGCTTTATATCACATCATCTATTCTACTTTCCTACACCTAGAAGGTAACATTTCATTATTAATACTCTTAAATCCCTAACATCCATAACAGTACCTGGCATATATTAGTCATTCAACACATGTATGTCAAATTAATAAATTCTGGATCTCAATGCCCAAGGTAGTTATTTTCTAAGTAAAATTTGGGCCAGTTGGGAACATCAAGAGTGGCAATGTTAAAGGCACCAGAGATTCTCAACCAACAACATTCAGGCAGGAGCTAGGACACCCAAGATAACAGCTGAAAATTTTCAAATGAGGAACAGAAACCCAGAAATAATAGTCAAGAATTTTCCAGGCAAAAATCTAAATGAGAAAGCTGGTGGCAACAGAAATTAAAATACCTGCAGAAGGTAGAAGTCACGGAATTGTATCAATCTGGGGACAATGATCTGAACCAATATGCATGGCACAGACCAAGCATGAGACCAGCTAGGAATGCTGTGTATCCCAAAACCAGGAAACCAATGGAAGGAGATAGTCAGAGGCAGCCAGATGGTCAGGGAGCCTAAGAAATCTAATGCAGCGGTTTTAGAACATACAAATACATATATGCATATACATATGGAAAATATCTACTTATGTGGCTACCTCGGGGGTTACTGGCAGCACGCATCATTGCGTCATGAGGGATCTTGGGTTGTGGCCCAAGGACCCTAAGTTGCTCCACGTGTGGGACCTTATTTCCTCAGCCAGGGATTGAACCCCGTGTGCCCTGCATTGCAAGGCAGATTCTTAGCCACTGGACCACCAGCAAGGGCTCCACATTCAGCATTTACATAGCTGTTAAGTGAGCTGGCTAAATGATTTATTTCAGACTGGTCCCAGCCAGGCTAATACCATTGCATGACAGTCAGCAGCAGGTCAGCTATTCCAGGCAGGCATCTGCTGGAATGACTGGGACAACCGGGGCCTTCCTTGTAGATCATCCTCCAGCATTGCTCATGGGAGTCAGGGCAGAGGGTGGGCAGAGAATTAGACAGGCAATAAAAACACATTATGGACCTTTTCAAGCCTCTTTGAACATGTGTTCAGAAGCTAAGTTGTGCCCAACCTTCCACGATCCCATAGACTGCCAAGCGCCTCTGTCCTCCACTATCTCCCTTAGTCTGTTCAAACTCATGTCCATTGAGTCAGTGATGCCAATCAACCGTCTCATCCTCTGTCAACCCCTTCTCCTCCTGCCTTCAATCCTTCCCAGCATCAAGGTCTTTTCCAATGAGTCAACTCTTCTCACCAGATGGCCACAGTATTGGAGCTTCAGTCTCAGCATCAGTCATTCTAATGAATACTCAAGGTTGATTTCCTTTAGGACTGACTGGTTTGATCTCCTTGCAGTCCAAGGGATTTTCAAGAGTCTTTTCTCCAACACCACAATGTGACGGCATCAGTTCTTCAGCCCTCAGCCTTCTTTATGGTACAACTGTCACATCCACACATGACCACTGGAAAAACCATAGCTTTGACTACATGAACTTTCCTGGCTAAGTGATGTCTCTGCTTTTTAATATGCTATCTATGTTTGTCCCAGCTTTCCTTCCAAGGAGCAAGCATCTTTCAATTTCACAGCTGCAGGCACCGTCCACAGTGATTTGGGAGCCCAAGAAAATAAAATCTGTCACTGCTTCCACTTTTTCCCCTTGTATTTACCATGAAGTGATGGGACTGGATGCCATGATCTTAGTTCTTTGAATGCTGAGTTTCAAGCCAGCTTTTTCACTCTCCTCTCCCACGCTCATCAAGAAGCTCTTTAGTTTCTCTTTACTTTCTGCCTTGAAAGTGGCATGAACACGCCCTGTGGTGAAGGGAACTGCAAGGTCACGTGGCAGAGGGCACAGGTAAAAGCAGGGCAAAGAACTGAGGCCACAAGTCCTGAGCGACGACTGTAACACAAGCTCTGGTCATTCGTGGTGTGCAGGGCCCTGCTCTAAAAACCTCACATAGTCTCTCTCATAACTCTCAGGGCTGTTCTATGAGGGAACAACTACTACCCCCATGTAACAGATAAGGAAACTGAGGCTTAATGAGGTTAATAATACAGCAGTTAGTAGCAGAGGCCAATTTAAATATTGGCACTCTTGCCTGGAAAATCCCATGGACGGAGGAGCCTGGTGGGCTGCAGTCCGTGGGGTGCTAAGAGCCAGACACAACTGAGCAACTTCACTTTCACTTTCCTGCACTGGAGAAGGCATTGGCAACCCACTCCAGGGTTCTTGCCTGGAGAATCCCACGGACGGGGGAGCCTGGTGGGCTGCCGTCTATGGGGT
>SJYV01020280.1:0-15286 GCA_006410875.1 Neotragus pygmaeus
CTGGAATGCAACATAAGGAGAAAAGAGAGACAGACTCCTTAGAAGGAGCTGAGAGAAAGAGGGGGTATGAAAAAGAGCATGAACAGTTGTAGAGGTAGGAGGGGAGCTGGCTATTTTGAGGAACCAAGAGAAGATCCTCAGAGTAAAACATAGTGGCGAAGCCATGGAAACCAGGACTGAGAACGTCTCTTGGATCTTGGCCACAAAGAGGTCATAGATGAGCTTAGAGAAGTGAGTTTCAGTAGAGAGTGAGGTCTGGAAGCTGGGATACAGCAAGGGTGGTGGTGGAGATGGCCACAAGGCATTATTTAAGAAGCTGAGGAAAGGAAAAAGAAGGGAAAGGGCAGGCAGGCAGGCAGAATGGCTATCCTAAGGCAGTGGAAGTGGAGCCAGGTCCCAACTGGATGCAGAAGAAGGACCATCAGAGGCAGTAATTTTTTTTTTTTTCAATGTAGAGTTGGTCTTTGCTTTTCTTTCTTAAATTTTATTTATTTTTATTTGGCTGTGCTGGGTCTTTGCTGCTACGTGTGGGCTTTCTCTAGTGTGGTGAGCAGTTGCTATTTTTCGTTGCCACGTTTGGGCTTCTCAAGCTGTGGCTACTCTTGCTGCAGGGCAGAGGCTCTAGGCGCCAGATTCAGCCTTTGTGGCTCAAGGGCTCAGGAGTTGTGATGCATGAGCTTAGTTGCTCCACAGCATGAGGAATCTTCCTGGACCGGGGATCGAACCCATGTCCACTGGCAGGGAGATTCTTTACCGCTGGACCACCAGAGAAGTCCTTTTAAAAAAATATTTATTTATTTTTGGCTGCATCAGGTCTTTGTTGAGGTGTGCAGGCTTAGTTTCCCTGCAGCATGTGGGATCTTAGTTCTCCAACCAGGGATCAGACATTGGAAGGCAGATTCTTAATCACTGGACCATCAGGGAAGTCCCAGAGGCAGTAACTGAGCCAGGAAGGGGTGCACCTCTTTCCCTGAGTCTGTAGGGAAAAGAGCATGTGGTTGAGCTAGTAAAGGCTCATGAAGAGGGTGACGCTTCATGGTGCTGGTTGTTTCTCCAGCCGAAATGTGGCAGGTCCAAGGGTAGACACCTCAGGACAACGTAACAGCAGGGAAAAGAACTGACTCATTGGAGCCAGAGGGCCTGGGCTCAGCTGTGAGGTTATTAACTGTGGTGACCTGCTGCAAGTTAGTCACCCTTCAGAACCTCAGTTTCCCTACCTGGAAAATGGGGACAACCACGGTTGTTGTGAAGATTAACTGCCGCCATGATCCACGTAAAGCCCTCAGTACAGTGTCTGACACATAGCGACCGATCACCAATAAGTAGCTGTTATTTACAGCACATCTGGTGCTCCTATGAACCTCCCTGGGGGTCACGCTTTGGCCAGAGGGGGTTGAAGGGGGCATGGGGGTTTCCCTGGACAAGTTTTTCAGGAAGTGTGGTTGTAATAAATGAGACATGATTTAGAAGCAGCATGGCTTCTGTCACAAGGGCTTTGTTACACAATAAATGCTACCAAATGTGTAATAAATGTTTGTGAGCATGTCCTCTCTAATTGGCACTCTCTAGAAACTTCCCCTCCCCCCAGGTGCTCTTGGCCTTGGCTGTAGCCACACCCACTGCCCAAGTGAGCCGTATCAGCTGCCAGCTGTCCTCTTGTCTTTTGAATTCAATGCTTTTTACAGGGACTCTTCCCATGATTATAAGTTTGAGGACAGGAGACCGCTTTACAAACACTTCCCAATGTCTTGCAGCAATGAGAGGCCAGTGCAAAAGGTAAAGGGAGTTTTCCTGAGCCATGGAAATCAGAGTTGGAGCCGATCCAACTGGCTAAGTCACCCTGAGCTTGTGGGTCATCGCAGAATTGTTTGCAGAAATTCTGTTGCATTGGATTTTGTCCAGGCCAACGCAGTGTGTTTCAGGGATCACAGAACAACCTCTCAAGGGAAAGAAGGAAGGCCTGTTGCTTGGAATGACTTAGAGAACTGTTGGTAGCCATCCAAGGCAGCCATCACTCATTAAATTTGCCTTCCCTTCCAACAAAAAGCCAAATGTATAGAACGCCACATATAGAGCTCTAAGAATAGTACAGCGCGCCAAGAACATACTGAACTTGGCCTGCATGCAAGTGTGCAGGGCTCGGCGGGTCTTTTTACTCTCAAAGCTGGGTAGGTTGGAACAAACACCTCAAATATTTTCTCCAAGTAGCATGCAGAGAAGAAATGAGAAAGAGAGCAAAAGAGAGCACCCTAGCATGTCATTCTCTGACCTGGGCTGCTTTTTCAGGGCATGGATTCACCCTACAGCCACAAAAGCAGCTTGGAAGCCCTCGGGCAATGAGCACAGTAGAGCCCCCTTTCTACCCACCATTCATTGATTCCACACTAGGCTGAGCAAGCCCCAAAGTCCTATAACAGGTGGAAATTTGTCGTCTGCTGTGACAGGAATTTGAAACCATCATCCTCCACATAGGATTTATTGGCATCCTTCCCATAAGTATAGAAAGTGAGAACAGGTTCCAGCCATAGCTGAGTTCTGAGCAATGAGAGCTCTCAAAGTACTGACAAGACCCTGAGCCACACCCCACTGTTTGTTGGAAGAAATCCATGCGTGGGTCTATTCATAAAAGAGTCTGGGAAGACAGACTCCTTAATGGTGGTTAGCTCTAGCAGTGGGATTTGGGAGAGCTTTTCTTTTCTACTTTAAAACTTTCTGTATGGTCTGAAATCTTTACTCAGTGATCCAGAAAACAGCCACTGTATTTGGAAACTGTTTTCCTAGTCTCAGGCGGGCAAACACAACAGGGTTTCTGGCTTCCTGCTTTCTTCTGGGAAGGGAAAGTAGAACAAGGTGGAGTAGACAGACCCCCGAAGGCCCTCAAAGACAAAAATTATAGGAAGAACAGGCTTTAGCCATGCCTTGGTATTCCTATCATGCTCCTTGCCCCCCAAAAACAAATGTTACAGGCCACCACACATCCTCAGCCTCTTGAATAGCTAATCACATTTCTTTCTTTAATTCTCCTTGTAGATGTCACTTCTTCAGGGTAGCCATCTCTGTCTCCTCAAGGTTGAATCCCAGGACTCCCCTGGTGGTCCAGTGGTTAAGACTCCAAGCTCGGAATGCAGGGGGGCCCAGGTTTGATCCCTGGTCAGGGAACTAGATCCTGTGTGCTGCAACTAAAGACCTGGCACAGCAAAACAGAGAACAAGAAGCACCCCATATCCCTCCCTTGTTCTTCCAAGACATCTGTGCTGCAATTACGTTTACCTGTTGGCCACCCCCACCAATCAAGGTCCCTGAGTGCAGACATATTTTATTCATGTGTGCAGCCTCTGTACCTTAGGAAAGTGACCACAAGTTCTATAAATATTTGCTGAATAATTATTTATAGAGGAACCTGTTGTAATCAGGGCAATTTAAGACATACAAAGATGAATAAGAAACCATTTGCTTTCAAGGAACTTAAAGCTGAGTTGTTACTTAGTCGCTAAGTTGTGTCTGATTCTTTTTCAACCCCACAGACTGTAGCACAACAGGCTCTTCTGTTCATGGGATTTCCCAGGCAAGAATATTGGAATTGGTTGCCATTTCCTTCTCTAGGGGATTTTCCTGACCCAGGAATCAAACCCACATTCCCAACAACAGCAGGAGGATTCTTTACCACTGAGCCACCAGGGAGCCATGAAATTAAAAGACGTTTGCTCCTTGGAAGGAAAGCTATGACAAAACTAGAGACATCACTTTGCCAACAAATGTTTGCATAGTCAAAGCTATGGTTTTCCCAGTAGTATGTATGGATGTGACAGTTGGACTATAAAGAAGGTTGAATGCCAAAGAATTGATGCCTTCGAATTGTGGTGCTGGAGAAGATTCTTGAGAGTCCCTTGGACAGCAAGGAGATCAAACCAGTCAATCCTAAAGAAAATCAACCCCAACTATTCACTGGAAGGACTGATGCTAAAGCTCCAATACTTTGGCCACCTCATGCAGAGAGCAGACTTGGAAAAGACCCTGATGCTGGGAAAGATTGAGGGCAAAAGAAGAGGGTGGCAGAGGATGAGATGGTTAGATAGCATGTCAACTCAATGGACATGAATTTGACCAAACTCTGGGAGATAATGGAGGACAGGACCCTGGCATGCTGCAGCATGCGGACCTGACTTAGCGACTGAACAACAAAAAAGCTGAGCTGGGGAGACAGATGTGTCTAACAATTAACTATAAAATCAAGTGCTAGTTTAAGGGTTAAAATAAGAGTTTCAAACAATCAACCATGAAGATAAGGAAGGTTTTGGACCCTGACCATTTCTCACTCATTTTATGGTTCAGAATTATTCTCACATTGGAATGCTAGTGTGGGGTATGTGCATATAGTTTTAAGGATTCAGGTTCCTAGGACCTTTCTTAGACCTTGACTCATGATTTTTCTTCTGTCCTGCTGGCAGTTGCCCTGGGAATACCTGCCATTTAATGTTAATTGATGTTTGTGAAACACTTATCTTCCTCTGCTGAAAAGCTATAAGTGTTGAGCACTATTTCTGTTACAGTAGTTGTTTGATTATTAAAGCAGTGCCAGTGTGGTTACACAACAGCTTGGATCAGGAGACAAAACAAGGGCAGTGATCCTACTGAAGCTACGGGGATGGGGTAAAATGTTAATTACCCGAGATGGAATGTGGGCCCGAGTCCAGCACTGTGCTCCTGGAGATCCTTTCAGTACCAGAGCCTGGGGCTGGTTCTCTGGCAGTGGGTCCTAAGCATTCTGCCCTCCCCTGGCTGGAATGTTGGATTCCCTTTGCTGAAAGCTTCCACAGGAAAGAATTCAATGGCCAGGAGCCAGGAACACACCTCTTGCACAGCATCAGGGGCTACTTTGGAAGCTTTCCAGAAAGGGCTGTTCTATTTGCATACGGTAAATTATTCCTAAACCGATTTATTCTTTTTCCCTCTTTGGACGCTCTCTTGTTTCTGGCTCTTCAGGACTCTCCCAGAAAAGAGTGAGCTGGAGATGGAAGGGTGGGATTTGGGAAGGTAGGCTTGAAACAAAAGGCTGGTATAAGTATTCATTTATGAAGTGGAGAAAATGACCATAAAGGTAAATGGGCTTCCGGTCAGGAAACACCAAGACCGTTTCGTTTAGGGTGGGAGGAATGGGTGCTGGAGGAGAAGATACAGTGGAGGCAATGACAACCTATCCATAGCTTTAGTCCCCAACAGTGTCACCTCCAGAAACTGAGGACCTAAGGCTCCGAATGAAACCTTTTGAAGATGTAGGGTTGGCTGACAGGAACGATTCTAGACTAAGGGAGACACTAAAGTGAAAAGAGCTTAGGCTTTGGAGTGAGATCTAAGACCAAATGTTGGTCTACCAACTATTTTCTATCTAGGTGACCTTGGGCAAATATCCTAACCTCTCTGGAGCCTTAGTGTCTTGTCTGTAAAATTCAGTGAACCTATAACTTACAGCTTTAATCGATAGTCCTTGTAAAGAATTCTGCACAGTTGGCACAAAGTGGGCACGCAAGCGGTACGCAAGCGGGTAATCGTTATTACCAACTACAGGCCAAATGAACAGTCATCCAACCTGCCTAGCAAACAGTGCGAATCTGGCCGACGCGCCTATCTGCCCAATAAGGTACCAGGAAAGAACTTGGTGGAGACAAACCAATGGCATTAGCCCTTGTTGTTGCACGGGCTTTTTTGCCGTTCCACCAATAGTTTGAAGATTTGACTAACGAGTGACATGCTGACAGTCCAATGACTCACAACAGCCCACACTCAGCACTTCTGAGGGGATAAATCAAGGAGCCAGGACGTATAGATTCCGTTATTAGGCAGTACTGGATGGAGAGAGGAGCTTAGGGGGAACAGCGCGAGGGCGAGGCACTAATGAACTAATAAAAGGAAAAAGACGATGGTTGCGCCAACTGAGCTCGGCCGCCATCATGCTCTAGTTTCCCCTTCGCTTCTCGGCGTCCGCGACCGAGGAAGCGGCCTCTGGGATGCTGAGGGGGTGTGTCCCCGAATGATTGGCGCAGGCAGCTCAGCCAATCCTAGCTCGTCAAACGGAACGCATTTGACCAATGAGGGGCGACGGCCGCGGCGAGGCATTGGAGGGGCGGAACGGCAGCTTGACGGGCACAAAAGTCAGCCAGTGAGGGCCGGCAGCATCCTCCCTGCGGCCAATGGAGTGGGGCTCTGGGCGGGGCCCCGAGTGTTTGTGTTGTGGTTTTGGGGGAGGGAGGCGGAGGGGAAAGTTTGTTTATTTTGTTTTTAGTTTCTGGGGTCCCCGTGTTTCTCGGAGGTGAAGCGGGAGGGATTGACCCCCTCCCCCGAGCCCTTCAGTCCCCCTACTACGTCGCCTCCATAGCCTGCGAAGGAGCGGGGACCGCGCGCATCGCAGCGCATCGCCTCACAGCGGAACGCCGCGCACTCGGAGCCGGCACAGCTCGGCGGTGAGTGAGGACCGACGGCCACCGCCGCCCTTCCCCTCCCCCCCGCTCACCGCCCAGTCAGAGCCGGGCGGCCGGGTGGGCGAGGACGTCCGCGGGAGCGCGCGGCGCGGGGCCGGCCTGTCAAGCTGAGGTGCAGCGTGTGCGTGTCCTCGCGAGTGAGCGCGCGCGGCAGGGAGAGGGCCGGGAGGGGTGTGAGCGCGCGCGGGGCCGGCGGGGGCGGCGGCGTTGGGCGCGCGCTCCGCGGGGCGGGCGTCTGGTGGGTTTGACCCCTGGGCAGGGAGGGACGCGGGCGAGGTCCGCGCTCGGGGCAGGGGCGCCCGGAATGGCCGGGTCGGGCCCGGCGGGCGCACGCGGCGGCGGCGGGCGTCACGCGCCGGCAGGTGTGAGCTGGGGGAGGGCTTCCGGGTGGGCCGGTCGAGTCGAGTTCGCTTCCCGTCGCCGGGGCACCTCGAGGCCGGGAGGGGTCCCCATAGCGGCGGAGACCGAGGCCCACGGAGGCGCGTTGGGGCCCCTTGCCTGGCGGTGGCAGAGGGAGGCGTCAGGCCTCGGAGCCTCCCTGTCCCCACCTGTGTGCAGGACCTGCGTGACAGAGTGAATGCGCTCCCCTGCCCAACCCGGGCCGGGGGTCCCAGCTCCACCCCTCACCCCGGAGCCCTGCCTGTGTGGCCACCTAAGAGTCGATTAACTCTTCCGCAGGAAACGGAGGGCGAGGGGACTATCGTCGGACGACCAGCCAGAAGTGTTTTCTGCTATTCCCTGGTCCTGCGCCCTTGGTTTCAAACTAGTGGGTTTCCACAATGGGCTGAAATGCACTATATAGTGGCTGAAGGCACCCAATAAGGGTAGCCTCTTGTCGGTAACCTTAAGGCCCAGCCCATCCTCAGTTATTTGAACACCAGGAATTAGTCTAGGTCTTTTGAGGCGCTCTGCTTTTTCACGTATCTGCCGGCTGCACTATTACTTTTTAGCCTCTGTGCTAAAGGTTGAAGCCAGGCATAAGGTGAATTCAAGTTGGCCATTTGCTTACAATATAGGCAAAATATAGAACAAAATTAGCCAGAGATGTTTCTCCATAGTCAGTGAATAAAACGTTGTTAATTACTGTTCCCCTCCCCCAGCAGTTAAGCACACAGAAATAAGATATATAGAAATCTTACATTTTAGCAAGTTTACATTTGTGCAAGTTTAACAATAGCAGCTGTTTTCTTCCTAGTTGTGGGGAATTTCAATAGGATGATAGGTTCCTAATGATTCGGGTGGCTTTGGCACAATGTTTAGCTTTTGGTAGTGTTATGTAAATGGCTCTTAAAAAGCAGAACTTTTAGCATGTTGACACCTCCACCGTGTGCGTTGTCTTACTAGGTAAGTAGTAGGAGAGTCGTGAATGTAGTAGGTCCGTACACTAAGGCAAGTATCCAGAAAACGAATCAGACTGGTTTGTTCCACTTAGAATGCAGTGATGATGTGATGCCTTTAAAATAATTTTTTAGTTCTTGACTCTTTTTAAGTGTTTGTCCCAAACATTCGAGCAGAAAAGTTTCTGATGGGACTAAAGGAGAAGAAATTCCCAAGCGGCTTTTCTAAGGTAGCATATAAATATCATACCCTTTGGGAGGTGGGTTGGGAAATATTTTTGTACTCATTGAAATGGAAGCGCTTAAAAATATTTTAAATCAGAACAGTGCCATTTGTTCAAATGGTAATGATAACGTTAGCTAACATTTTTTTTTGGCATGCTTTGCCAATGCCAACCTGTTTATATTTTTTACCTAGTACTTACCTCAAGCCTGTGAGGTCGGTATCATTATTGTTTTATGGATGGGAAAAAGCCTCCAAAAGCCATAGAGCTAAAGGGCATCGGTTTAGTCTTCAGTCTGATTTCAAACCCACTACATGTTCCATTTTGCACACCGCCCCCCCCAAAGTTATCCAGAGGAAGAAATTCAGAAAGGACACTGAGAAGCAAAAAGGGATGGAAAAGGGAAATGTGACTGATGATTAGGTTCTTCATATCTAACTTAAAAATTGATGGAACTCATTCTTAATTTTTTAGAGATTAGCTTTTTTGCTGGTGTTACATCTAAGCTTTGTTTTAATTTCTTTCCTATTTAATTAAATTAAAGTGCCTTTAATTCAGGTGTCAAGGCTTTCAGAGCCTTTTGCACAGGTCTACACTTTGATATATTGCTCTTGTCAGTTAATCTTTCCAGGAACCAGGCATCATTCAGTTTTGTATCCAGCAGGGTGCTTGATACATATAATAGGAGCACAGTAAATGTCAGTTGACTTAAGAAACAGTTTAGAATGTCATGACTTAGGGTTCATTTTAGTGGTGTTAATGGGACAGTAAAGAGAATAGCTCATGTGCTAAAGGCATGTTCTGGAAGAATACTTAAATGGAGCAGTTCGTAGAGCCTGGGAAGTAAATTTTTTAATTTTGAAAATTTCTGTTATTAATATAGTAACATTCTAAATGTTAACCCAAGTACAGATTCATGTAACCAGTGCCACAATCAGGGTACAGAATGGTTCCATCACTCTCCAAAGACTCCCTCATGCTCTATCCCTTTTGAGAGCGCTGAATTCTGTCCCAGAGAGAAGCACTGAGGATCAGACTCAGGCTCTTTTTGCCTTTTTTTTCCCCCCCTCTTTTCAACTACTTGAAAATGTTATTTACTTTTGGGATTTAAACTGTCACTTTTCTGTGTGTTAACCTCAGTATCCATGTCTGATCTCTCTTCCGTTCTCTAAAACAACATCCATATATACCTGCTGGAATTCTTCCCTAGTGCTTCATACTCAGTATGTTTAGGGTTGTGCCTCCCAGCCAGTGTCTCCCAAATCAACTCTTCCATCAGATTTTTCTATATTTTTTGGTGGTGCCATCCTTCTCCTAACCTTGCAACCCTGGAAAACTTGAAAGTGAAAGTCGCTCAGTCTTGTTCGACTCTTGGCGACCCTGTGAACTATACAGTCCATGGAATTCTCCAGGCCAGAATACTAGTGTGGGTAGCCGTTCCCTTCTTCAGGGGGTCTTCCCAACCCAGGGATCGAACACAGGTCTCCTGCATTGTAGGTGGATTCTTTACTGTCTGAGCCAGCAGGGAAGCCCCAGGGGAAACTTGAAGGGCCTTATTATCATTATCTTTTGGCCATGCCACACGGCATGTAGGTTTAGTTTCCTGACCAGGGGTCAAACCCATGCTGCCTGCATTGGCAGCATGGAGTCCTAACCACGGGGCCACCAGGGGAGTCCCTTTAATGACCTTATATTACACTCTTACCCTAGACCAGGTATGTTGCTATTCAGCTACAAATGCTGGCTCCTGCCCCTTTGCTCCCAAGCCAGCTTCTGTTCAGGGGGCTGAGCAAACAGAGCATAGGTGGCTGAACACTTGGAACCCATCAAGATTGGACCACTTCCCTGATCAGAACCCCTCACAGCTTCCCATTGCACTTAGAGCCATTGGGATTTATTTTCCATCCCATGAGGCTGTGCAAGACCTGGCCTTCGCCTGCCTTTCCAGCCTTCTCGCACCTTTTTTATGACCCACGTGCCTTCTTCA
The DNA here is from genome assembly GCA_006410875.1 of Neotragus pygmaeus. NCBI lineage: Eukaryota > Metazoa > Chordata > Mammalia > Artiodactyla > Bovidae > Neotragus > Neotragus pygmaeus. The sequence goes on from SJYV01020280.1 coordinate 10,025, forward strand.
CATTCTAACTACATAGCCTTTCTTTCAGTTGTCTGAGTTACCTAAGCCTTTTCTAGCCTTAAGTTTTTTGTGCACAGCACTCTCCTGGTCTGGGCTATTACTCCCCCTGGTCTTTACCCACCTGACTTCAGGGTTCACATGAAATTGTCACTTCTTCAGAGAGCCTTTCCTTTTTGACCTCATCCCACCACTCCCATCCCCCTCAGATCTCTCAGAGCTTCCTGTTCTTTTGTCACAGTTCTCACCACAGTTTTTGATTCAGGACCATGTCTGTCTGGTTTCCTGTACCTCCAGAGCTGAACCAAGGACTAGGCATACACCAGACTCCCAGTAAATATTTGTTGGCTGTGTTGTGAGTCTGGGTGTTTGCTTTTATAATTTATTGCTATCTTATAGCTTTTGGTAGCCTTCCTTTCTGCCTCCTACCTACTCTGAACTTAATCCCACTGGCAGAGGTCTTGCCACAGAGAAAGAGAGATCTGGAATCGCTAAAGAGGACACCGAAATTTTGTTCTCCAGAATGGCATCTCTGCCTGGGAGCCCTTCTCACTGAGCCAAATGAGATCTAACCTAACTCTAAACCGGGGTTGGGCTCGCTAGTCCGCTGAGCAGTGCACCTTGGTCATCCAGGCTCACGTCAGTGCTTGCAGCTGTTCCTCTTCCCTCACCTCACCCTGCTCTTGGTTTTTTCCTCCTCTCTCCACCCAGCGTGGGACTTCTAAAGACCTTGTACACTTTCCAGCTGAACTCGCTTACCCTTTAACATTTGTCGGCCTTTTGACATTGACAACCGCCTCTAGTGTCTTGACCCTACGGATGGCCCCCACACTGCCGAAACAGGGCTTCGTTTCTGTTTCCTGCCCCCTCCCCAAATCTACCACAATCACTTGGGTTTAAAAACATCCAATAGTGTTTCATAGCCTCAAGAGATTAAACTCTGTAGCTTGTTATTTAAAGCTCTCTGGACCAGCACTGTGCAGTAGAAATAGAATGCAAGCCATAGATGTGAACCACACATGTAATTTAAAATTTTCTAGTAGCCACATTAAAAAGGTAGAAAGAAAGGGTGAAATTGATTTTCATAACACTATTTACATCGAGATATCCAAGATGTTATGTAAACATATAATCGGTTAAAAAAACATATTGAGATGCTTTACATGCTTTTTTTCATGTGAAACTGAAATCTGGAGTGTACTTTTCACTTAATACGTCTCAGTTGAGACTCACCACATTTCCAGTGCTCAATAGCTACATGTGGCAAGTGGCTACCATGCCGGGCAGCACGGCTCTGAACCGTGTCCTTAGCATAGTTGGAGGGCTGTACCGGGCTAATTGCCACCACTGGCCTTTTGGTAACGCTCTTCTCCTTCTTGAAATCAGGTCCTTATCCAAATATGCTAACCATCCTTGCTGAGAAACCCAGAAAATTCCGTTCTTACCATCTCTTAGCCGTTTTAACATTAATTTTTTCATGTAGCAGTTACTTATAATATTTACCAGTTTGTATTATAATCAGGGGTAGTGTTAAAATATTCAAAAACTGATAAGACATGGGAATAGGTGCTGATGAATTAGAACTTGTGGCAGCTGTGTTCTCATCTGTGGGTTCCTGCTGAATTATAGCTCTGATTGTCCTGGGATGTGTATTATTGTCTGAGTTCCTTGAAGGCAAGCTATAAGACTGAGTTCCCTGAAGACAGGCTTTTGTCCTACTCAGCTTTGCCTCCCTAAAAGGACTCCTTACCTGGCTCATCGTAGATCAGTTCAGTTCAGTCGCTTAGTTGTGTCCAGTTCTTTGCGAACCTATGGACAGCAGCATGCCAGGCTTCCCTGTCCATCACCAACTCCCAGACTTGCGCAGACTCATGTCCATCGAGGTGGTGATGCCATTCTACCATCTCATCCTCTGTTGTCCCCTTCTCCTCCTGCCTTCAGTCTTTCCCAGCATCAGAGTCTTTTCCAATGAGTCAGTTCTTTGCATCAGGTGGCCAAAGTATTGGAGTTTCAGCATCAGTCCTTCCAATGCATATTCAGGACTGATCTTTAGGATTGTCTGGTTTGATCTCCTTGCTGTCCAAAGGACTCTCAAGAGTCTTCTCCAACACCACAGTTCAAAAGCATCAGTTCTTCAGCGCTCAGCTTTCTTTATGATTCAGCTCTCACATCCATATGTGACTACTGGAAAAAACCATAGTTTTGACTATACGAATCTTTTCAGTAATGTCTCTGCTTTTTAATATGCTATTTAGGTTTGTCAGAGCTTGCTCATAGTAGATAGTCTATAGTCTATAAATATTTTAAATCACTGAACAAATGCTACCTTGTATTTTGTTTTATTCTTTGTTTGTGCTACATTTTATCTTTTCAATTAGAAACAAAAATACAAGTGCTTTGGGGACAGAGATCATGAATTATGAAAGACTAGATGGCAGTTTCTTGATTGTCTTCATAGGAGAATTTCTTCTGAATGAAAATTCACTTTAAAAAAATAACTGTTTAGAAGTTGTTATGGGTTTTCAGGCTGGGCAAATAATGACTTTAATTTAATGAAACTTACTTTCCTTTGTGGTTTTGTAAGCTGGCTGTGAAAGCAGCTTCAAAAGAAGAGCTCCTTGGAATTAATGCAAACTCTTCCAGTTAGGGGCATGTTTGGTTCCTGGAAAGGACCTGAACTAGAAGTGAAAAATCCTGGGTTGGTTTGTGTTGTAGACATATACTTGAGTACCAATTATGTTCCGAGCACAGGAATGATAGAAAATTCAAAACCATAGTATGAAAAAGTACAGCTTTAACACAAAGATGATAGGATTAATTCTTTCTAGGAATATGGAATTTCTCTTTGCTGCTTTATACTTTCCTCATTTCTAGCATGGACTACACCTTATAGTGTTTCTAGATCTCTCTTGCATCAGCTTGTTTCTTAAGAGCAAGACTTGCATTCATCTCTGTATGAATGCACACACTGTACTGTGCCTGCCATATTGTAGGCACTCAAATGTTTGTTGAATAAGTATCTTCAAATAAATTACTTAGTTTGCAGAACTTAATTTTTTTCCCTTGTAAGCAGGGAATTCTCTGCCTCAGAGAATTGTAGAAACTGCGGAAGGAATAGTCGCTTAAGACTATGTGTCTGTTCTGTATATGTTATTCCTCAAATATAAAATATTTAAGAAACAAGTGTAACTCTAATCACATGTCCTCCCTACTTAAAATTGTTAATCTGTCCCCCAAACACTGCCATCCACCCTCTGGAATATAAACTTCACAAGAATAAGCATCTGATCTGTCTTGTTCACTAAATGCCCAGGGAAGACCGTGCCTTATTTCCTGTTCTTCTTCCCTTTGCTGCTGATACTCTTGTCACACTGACCTTCTGGCTCCTGAAATGCATATCCCCTCCTGCTCAAGGTCTCTTCCTTGCACTTGCCATTCCCATGGTCTGGAAGCTTTGCACCTCAAGCCTAGTTGTTGCCTCTTCAATCCTTGGATCCCTGTTTATGTGTTATTTCTTAAGTACACCCCACCCCCACCCCCCAGTAGAAGTGCTCCTTTTAAACACTCAGAGCACTTAATTTAATTGTAATTAAGTAATCATTTAATTTGTATATTGTTTCCCTGCTAGAAAATGGCTACGTGAATAAAAATACCTTGTCTGTTTTGCTCACATTTTTATCACCAGTACCTGGTACCCACTGCAGTATTCTTGCCTAGAGAATCCCCATGGACAGAGGAGCTTGGCAGGCTGCAGTCCGTGGGGTCGCAGAGTCGGACATGATTGAGCAGCTCAGCACGGCACAGCACAGCATCTCCCACTGTAAATTACACATAGTAGGTCCTGAATGAAAAATTTTCAAATAAATTAGGAAAGAAAACTAAAACAGAAAAGTATCTCATTCTGATGGTTTAAATAAACATATGGGGGCAGAGAGGGGCTTTCCATTTTAGATTGTCTCTAGGGTCTGTTTTTTCCTTAATTTCTACCTGTAATAGGTAAACATTTAATTATTATAGAAAGAATATTGTAATAAAAATTTTAATTTGTATGAGAATTTTATCTAGTCATTGTAGAGTTGGGATTTTCTTTTCTTTCTTTTTTTTTTTTTGGCCGTGTTTGGGATCCCAGTTCCTCAACCAGGGACTGAACCCAGGCCATGGCAATGAAAACCTGGAATCTTAACCACTAGACCACCAGGGACCTCCCCACTGCAGAGTTTAATGAGTATCTTTTTAATCCTTTATTAGTAGAAATGATCAGAATGGTTATTCCTTTAAACACTCTTTTATGTGGTCAGTACTTACTTGACTACAGTTGACACTGAATGTTTGCCTGTGCACTGTGTGCTGAATACTGGGTTAGGAGCTAGGACTACAGGGATGGGATAAGAAGAGATTTTTGTTCCCAAGACATGCACAGCCAAGTGGGCAAGGCGGACACAGATGAGTGCCATTTGGTGTTGTAAGTGTTATAGTAGATATTCAGGGGAGGGGGCAGGGGTGAAAAGGAAAGTCATCCACACAACTAGAGGTCAGGAAAGCCTTTCCAGGGAAGGTAACATTTACACTCAGTCATGGAGGAAGAGGGCATTACAGGCAGGGCACACGGCCTACACAGAGGCCTGAAGGAGCATATTTAGTATAAAGAGAAGCTGGCACAGTGGTGTGCTTTTATAAAGCTGGTGTCAGTGTACAGGGCCAACAGCTGTCTTACAGACCTGTAAGTGACATGTCAGACTCAGATTACACTACATTTCAGAACTGGAGATAGTCTTAGAAATAATTGTTGTTGTGATTCCATACATTTGAATTCATAAAGGCATCATAAAGTACCATTCAAAGAAGCTAATCATAAACCAGAATGGTGCTTGTCACTTCTAATTAATATACTTGCTTGAATATAGCACCTATAACTAGGCAAATGATTTCAGGTGGAGTTAGAAAGTTGTGACTCATTTAAGCTTATCTAGAAGCAAAGTACTCTTGCCTGGAGAATCCCAGGGACAGAGGAGCCTGGTGGGCTGCAGTCCATGGGGTCGCTAAGAGTCAGATGAGTGAATGAGTGAAGTCGCTCAGTTGTGTCTGACTCTTTGCGACCCCATGGACTGTAGCTTACCAGGCTTCTCCGTCCATGGGATTCTCCAGGCAAGAATACTGGAGTGGGTTACCATTTCCTTCTCCAGGGGATCTTCCTGACCCAGCGATTGAACCTGTGTCTCCTGTACTGGAGGCAGACGCTTTGACCTCTGAGCCACCAGGGAAGCC
>SJYV01020282.1:0-17905 GCA_006410875.1 Neotragus pygmaeus
GCATACGGATAAAGATGGACACATAGGTAAATAACTAAATTATTAAAATATTCAGACAATGAAAACAGTAAAATATAAGGAAAATTCAGAGAGAAATTGTACAAGTTGTGTAGTGTTTAACCAGTGGCTTATAGAGTGCGGATTGATGATAACATTTGCTTCAGAACTTCTATATTCCTCTAAGACGCCTCTCATCCCTTCTTTGCAAAGAAAATCACACTGTCCTTAAAATGTCCTTGAAAAGGTTTCATGTGCTTCTGTGACGTAGTCACAAAGTGGACTCACAGAATTCCAAACAGAAGGCTTCTCAAGATACGCTGAAATGATCATCACCTGGAGAAGGAAATGGCAACCCACTCCAGTACTCTTGCCTGGAAAATTCCATGGACAGAGGAGCCTGGTAGGATAGAGTCCATGGGGTCGCAGAGTCGACACGACTGAGCGACTTCACTCACTTCACTTGTGTGCAGATGATAATTTCATAGCAAGTCCCTCAGTCATAACGTTAAGAGGACAAGATCAGGTTTAAAGTATCGATCAAGGTGAAAAGGTGACCCCGTGCCTACGAGCATTTCAAAATCTACCCTCCCTGTGGCACCGGTGGGAAAAAGGTCAGGAGTCTGTTCTCTCAAATTTGTGCTTCTTGATAAAAAAAAAAAGTCTAATCCCTTGGATTTATTCATCACCTCCACTTTATAATCATAAGGGCTTTGATGTAGGTCATAGCTGAATGGCCTGGTGGTTTTTCCCACTTTCCTTAATTTAAGCCTGAATTTTGCAAAAAAAACGTGCTCAAGATCTGAGCCACAGTCAGCTCCAGCTTTTATTTTTGTGACTGTATAGGATATCAAACCATTCCATCCTAAAGGAAATCAGTTCTGAATACTCACTGGAAGGACTGTTGCTAGAGCTGAAACTCCAATCTTTGGGCCACCTGATGGGAAGAACCGACTCATTGGAAAAGACTGACTCGATGGACGTGAGTCTGAGTGAGCTCCGGGAGTTGGTGATGGACAGGGAGGCTGGCGTGCTGCGATTCACGGCGTCACAAAGAGTCGGACACGACTGAGCAACTGAACTGAACTGATGGCTGGAAAAGGCTGAAGGCAGGAGGTGAAGGGGAAGACAGAGGATGAGATGGTTGGATGGCATCACCGACTGGATGGACATGAGTCGGAGCAAATTCCAGGAGTCAGTGATGGACAGGGAGGCCTGGCGTGCTGCAGTCCATTGGACTGCAAGGACTCGGACATGATTAGTGACTTAACAACCACAAGAAGAAACAACAGAGAAATATTGGGATGAACCGTGAGCGGGAGTGAGCCCCAGGCCACTCTGAAACTTGCTGCCCAGGAGGGCTGCAGATCAACGCAGTGAGGGACCGTGAACAACACTGTGCCCTCTGCCAGTCCGCTGAGGTGGAAGGTGGCATTTCTGCAAGCTGAGTTCCTCCGGGTCAGTGTGCTGAGCAGAGCTGACCCACAAGAGCGGAAGAGGCCCAAGGAAACATCAGAGTCACATTTGCTGTTCTAGATCTTTCAAGAACAGAATCCTCCTCCCGAGTCCAAACCCCGGATGGGAGTTTTCCTCCAGCGGTTCTACGACCGAGGATGGGTTCCCTGATGGCGCAGCAGTCAAGATGCAGGAGACCCGTGTTCCATCCCACTCCGGGGTTCTTGCCTGGAGAATCCCACGGACAGAGGAGCCTGGCGGGCTTCAGTCCGAGGGGTCGCAGAGAGAGTCGAACACGAGTGAGCCACTGACACTTTCAGCTTCACATGCTAAACATGCACAGCTTCACAGCCACTGATCCCTACGGACGCGAAGGAAAGACTGACAATCAGTGAACAAATGACGGAGGAGACACGGAGTTCCCTTACCGAGAAATTCTAAACAATCCGAGTCAATACTCTACCATCCAAGACGACCGGCCGGACAGTCCACCTCCTTGCCTCTGCGGACTTGTAAGTGCCTAGGTTCCGAAGAAGAATGGTCTGGGGAAATGTGAGCCAGGGTGTGGCTTGAATGTGGGGAAAAACCCACTTCCTGCCTTCACCAGGTTTTGGAAGGTCAACCTTAGCCTGTGGGTAGGCGATGCCTTGACAGAGTTGAGAAACTCAACTGACCTTTCTGGGCTTCCTTGCCCAGACACGAATCCCAGACGACAACATCACTCAAACTCCAACTGAGAGGGTGGGGCGGCAGGAGACTCTGTACCTAATACCACAAAGCCATTAATAAAATCATGGAAGATAAGGTCACGGACGAGAGGAGATGGAGCAGACGGGACAGACTAATGAATTCAGCCTGGTGGGCTGCAGGGGCCCCGGGGACAGAAAAGCAGGATTAGGTGAAACCTGGGAAAATCCACACAGAGCTGGTGTGTAGTTCACAGTCCTGTACCAGTGTTGGCTGCTTAGTTTGACAGACATTCCAGGGTAAAATAAGACATTAATTAGATTGGGGGTAAACAAGCCGCCCCTGTACTATCCTTACAGGTTTTGGGCAGGGAGGGGGGAATCTAGAATTTTCATATTTTATTTTTTGGTTGTGCTGGGTCTTCACCGGTGCCTGCAGGCTGTCTTTGGTCGCGGCAAGAAGCAGGCACCACTCCTAGTTGTGGCTTCTCACTGTGATAGCCTCGCTTGGTGCAGCTGCCTGGGTTCTAGGACACGTGGGTCTCAGGAGCTGTGACTCCCGGGATCGAGAACACAGGCTCAGCAGCTGCATTGTACAAGCTCAGCTTGCACTGCGGCGTGTAGGATCTTCCCGGAAAAAGGGCAAGCCGCTCAGTCTTGTCCGACTCTTGGCAACCCCGTGGAGTACACAGTCCACGGCACTCTCCAGGCCACAGTACTGGAGTGGGTAGCCCTTTCCCTTCTCCAGGGGCTCTTCCCAACCCAGGCATCGAACCCAGGTCGCCCGCATGGCAAGCAGATTCTTTCCCAGCTGAGCCACCAGGGAAACCAGGGGATCATCCCTGGGCCAAGGATCAAACCCACATCTCCAGCACGGAACGGCGGATTCTTTACCACTGGGCCACCGATGAAGTCCCTAGCTTATTTTTTAAAGATGAAAAGAATGTGTGCATACCTTGCAATAATGCAGGCATGGTTCCATACCGTTTACATGAATTCGGTGACAAAAATGCTTTGGATTCCCCCTGCATGTAAAAGTGATGCTTATACTAGACCGCAGTCTACGAAGTGAGCAAGAGCGTTATGCCTTCACAAAGAAAACAAAGATCATGGCAGCCAGTCCCATCACTTCATGGGAAATAGATGGGGAAACAGTGGAAACAGTGTCAGACTTTATTTTGGGGGGGCTCCAAAATCACTGCAGATGGTGACTGCAGCCATGAAATTAAAAGGCGCTTACTCCTGGGAAGAAAAGTTATGACCAACCTAGATAGTATATTCAAAAGCAGAGACATTACTTTGCTGACTAAGGTCCGTCTAGTCAAGGCTATGGTTTTTCCTGTGGTCATGTATGGATGTGAGAGTTGGACTGTGAAGAAGGCAGAGAGCTGAAGAATTGATGCTTTTGAACTGTGGTGTTGGAGAAGACTCTTNGAGACAGTACCTGGGAGGAGCTGCTATTTTTTTCTGATTATAAAATTGATAACTGATGGCTATATAAAATTAAGAGTATAAAAGAAAATTTAAAATAGAAAAAAATCACTATAATCCTATCACTGAAAGATTATTATTATTAACAGCCTATATGTAACTTTAGAGTATTCAGGCCTGGATGCAAGCTCTGGCTCTACTGCTACTTACAGTGTAACTTTGGGCAAGTTACGTAACTTTCTGAACCTCAGTTTTCTTATCTGCAAAATGTGAATAATCATAGTACTCACCTCAAAGCACTACTGTGACGATACAAGAATTCATTTAAAGAGGTATAGTCATCCCTGGCAAATAGTAAGTGATTAATAAATCCTGGCCACACCACCATCATCATTATTCTATGTGTCAATATTCAAAACCATCCATACTGATGGCCGCATAATATTCCATCGTGTGATGATACTATTTCCTGAGTGTTAAACATCTTTGTTGTTTCCAAGATTTCAGTATTACAAAATTGTTGCAAGGTACCTTCTTGCATGTAATCTCTGATCATTTCCTTCACATAAATCTCCTAGAATTGAGCTTACTGGGAAAAAGAATACGAACACTTTCAGGCCCTTGTTCCAGACTACAAACTGGGTTTCTAGAAAGGTTGTATTCATTTACATTTCTACCAGCATGGCATATAAGTACCTGTATCTTCATACTTTGGCCGACACTGAGTAATAACATTTTTGAAAAGTCTCTGCCAATTTGATAAGGGAAGTGATGCTTTGTTTTAATTTGTAAGACTCTGACTATAAGCGATGATACATATTTTAAACTCTCTGTTAAACTCATGCAGGAACTCACTTGTTCCCAGAGACAAAATCCATAAGGAAGTCTTCAGGGATCCTGAAATGAAAACACACAAGGGGTATCTGCATTAAAATAATTTACATTTGAATAGNATGAGATGGCTGGATGGCATCACGGACTCAATGCACGTGAGTCTGAGTGAACTCCGGGAGATGGTGATGGACAGGGAGGCCTGTCGTGCTGAGATTCATGGGGTCACAAAGAGTCGGACACGACTGAGCGACTGAACTGAACTGAACTGAAAGAATGTCCAGGGACATTCCTGGTGGTCTGGTGGCTAAGATGTCATGCTCCCAAAGCAGGAGGCCCAGGTTCAATCCTCAGTGATGGTACTAGACCCCACATGCCACAACTTGTATATCACAACTAAGACTTGTCATGACCAGAGAAATGAATGAATTTTTTTTTTTTTTAAAGAAAACACAAATTTTCTATCTGGGATAAAACTACACTGCAAGGCTTATAGGAGGAGAAGAGACAGCATTCTTAAAATCGTTTCATCTCCTCCTAGCAATGTGTGAAACATGGCAAGGTGTAATAAACAAGTGCAATTAATTAACGTTTCAAAAAGAGAGAGAGAGAGGCATTGGATTCTTACAGAGAATAATTAAGAATCAAGAGAAAAGGGAGAACAGAGCTGGGTAAGCTGCTTTCATAGCAATTCAGAAAAAATTTTTTAGCGGATTCACGTTGATGTATGGCAAAACCAGTACAATATTGTAAAGTAAAATAATAGTAATGATAGTAATAATTTTTTTAATGGAGGTCCAAGTAACACGTGTTACTTTCGATTTTGAAGACTTCTTTTCCCCCCTGCTTCTTTTCCCCCTAGTTCCTTTCATCAAAAAGATTTGCTTTTTTCAATCGCTGTGATACAAAATAAAATCAGTTTTGAAAATGAAATCATATCCTTTGTTTTAAGTAACCTGTTTTTCTTCTTTGCAAGTAATTCGTGCTTCCTTTTTTATGTTTTTTCACTTTATCTTATTTTTTTGGCCACACTAATCAGCTTGTGGGGGCATATGGGATCTTAGTTCCCTGACCAGGGATTGAACCCCTGCTCCCTGCATTTCGAGAGCCCAGTCTTAATCACTAGACCACCAGGGAAGTCCCTGAGTAACCTGTCTGATGAAGGGTCTGACGTCTTAAGATTCTCACAAAATGGACAAAAATAGAGACACCTCCGGGGTAGCTCAGATGGTAAATAATCTGCCTTCAATGCCGGAGACGTGGGTTCGATCCCTGAATCAGGAAGATCCGCTGCAGAAGGGAATGGTAACCCATTCCATTACCCTTGCCTGGAGAGTCCCATGGACAGAGGAGCCTGGCGGGCTACGGTCCATGGGGTCCCAGAGTTGGACAGGATGGAGGCACTGACGCTTTCACTCTTCATTTCAAGCACAGTGTTTGACAGGACTAACCCCCTGTGTGGTCAGAGATGAGTGAATCACTGGCTCGCTCTCTCTACGACTTAAGTTTCCTTCTGTGTAAATGAGTGAATACAAATGGTTACTCAGCTTCTTAGAAGTTCCCATAACCCGTGATTCTCAAGCATCATCTTATTTTCTCACAAATATCCCAAGTGCCTGTACAGTTGACATAGGTGATTCAATCATGATCTAAGCTCGTTTTTATATTCCTGGAATTAAAGGTCGACTCAAATGCACACTTTCGTAGAATTATTACACCTGCCATCTCTCCACGCCCAAAACTGAAGCAGCTAGCAAAGGATAATGAATACTTGAAAAGCTTTTTTTTTTAATTAAGTTCTATTTAATTTAGTGTTTTTAATTTAATTTAAGTTTTTTAACTTAATTTTTAAAATTAATTTACTTGGCTACATTGGATCTTAGTTATGGCAGTTCAGTTCAGGCACTCAGTCCTGTCTGACTCATTGCGACCCCATGGACTGCAGCATGCCAGGCTTCCCTGTTCATCACCATCTCCCGGAGCTTGCTCAAGCTCATGTCTAATGAGTCGGTGATGCCATCCAACCATCTCGTCTTAGCTGTGGCACTCGGGCTCAACTCCCTCCTGGCATGTGGGATCTTAGTTCCCCGACCAGGGATCATACCTGCGCCCTTGCCTTGGAAGGCAGATTCTTAACCGCTGGACCAGCAGGGAAGTCCCTTGAATAGCATTCTTAATTTAAAGAGAGGATTTGTTTTTCCTACTGAGTAGGTCTGGAAGGAAATCAGACCAGAAGAGGTGGAGGACAGAGGAAAGATGGCTGCGTTTCGTTCTGATCTCCTCGGATGAGAGTCGGAGGTCCAGCCGGACCCAGAGGGGACCCCCGGTCCCTCGCCCTGGGGAGGACCCCTTTAGCACCACCTAGGGAATTAATTCTCTCTGAAGAAAGGCCACCGATGCATATCAAGAGAAACCGGAAGATGCAAGGATGACAGCTCGGGAAGAGAGAGCTGTTTCAGTGGTGGGTAATCCGGGGAAGACTCCCAGCTGTGACGAAACCCCCCTCCCTGGGCTCAGCCCCACGCTCCAGGGATGTCTGAGGTCTTCACAGATCACACAGGGTTTGAGGCTATTCTGTGATTTCTCTAAATCAACACCATGCAGGCAGTGGAAGACGGAAGATACAGTTGACAGTTAAATATGATATTTCAAGCTCCATTCCCTTTGACTTTTTCCTTCAGTGACCTTCAAAGAGAGAAAAGGTAAATTTACACCTTGGAATGACTTAGCAATAGAACTGTTACCAGTCAGCCTCTGTCCGTCTCATCAACACATTCGTATCTTTCAGGTGACTCTGTTACGGTTTTACACAATGCAGAGCAGCTATTCTCTTTCTGTGTGTGGAACACACGGCCTCCCAGGTGGTCCAGGGGTAAAGAATCCGCCTGCCAAAGCAGGAGATTGCAAGAGACGTGGGTTCGATCCCAGGTTCGGGAAGATTCCCTGGAAGAAGAAACAGCAATCCACTCCAGTATTCTTTCCCGGGCAATCCCATGGACACAGGAATCTGGTGGGCTGCAGCCCATGGGGTCACAAAGAGTCAGACACGACTGAAGCAACTCAGCAGTCACACAAACACATCTAAGTGAACAAGATGGAGTGGGAGGCAGGTTCACGAGGGAGGGGATATATGGATACATATGACTGATTCACACTGTTATACAGCAAGAACCAACGTTATATAATAAAGCAATTATTTTCCAATTTTTCCTAAAACGTGAATAAAAGAAATGAACAGAAAATCGGTTGTCTCTACAAATGCCCAACATGTATCCTGACAATTTAGGCACAGAGTCGGAGAATTAAGCAATTTCTTATTAATTTAGAAGAGACCAGAATCAATACTCCCCCTCCCCCAAACTCGTGAAATTAAAACACAGGCTTATTTGTGTCATTTTCATGTAATTTTGATAACCGTGAAGAGCTGATCCCCGTTGTTCATCAGAGAGACTTTTCCATCAATAAAACTCATCACGCACACTCAAGAGACATTGCTTTATCTGTGAAATTGCTTTAGCACAATCAATGGAAAATCTCCCCACCAATTGTAAGTGAAGCAACGTGTGAATTGCATGTCCGTTCCCATAACACGCCTCTGTCTGATTTCCACTATGACCCGAAATTCTCAGAAGATGCGGGGCTGAGGTGGGAATTTTCCCAGGATAGCCATTATATTAACATGTCTCCTCTGTCTTCCTGTTTTTATAACGATTGGGGCTTCCCTGGCGGCTCAGACAGTAAAGAATCTGCCTGCCGTGCAGGAGACCCAGGTTCCACCCCTGGGTCGGGCAGATCCCCTGGAGACGGGAATGGCAACCCACTCCAGAATTCTGGCCTGGAGAATCCCACGGACCGACGAGCAGGTGCTTCCTTTACCGCTGAGCCACCAGGGAAGCCGTGGGTGAGCAAACAGTAAATTAATGCAGACAGACCTAGATGGCTCGCTCAGGGCCGGGACACGGGTAGCATCCTCAGCCTGCACAAGGACAGACAGACCGCCTTTCCCGGAAGACCCTGGTTAACTCCTTGCTTCTTGAGCAAATCATCTCTCTGCGTATTAACCCAGCAGCCTGTGCTGTTGAAGAAGATAAAATTTAACAGGGCGGGAGGAGAAGGGGGCGACAGAGGATGAGATGGCTGGATGGCATCACGGACTCGATGGACACGAGTCTGGGTGAACTCCGGGAGATGGTGATGGACAGGGAGGCCTGGCGCGCTGCTGCGAGGTTATAGTATTCTAGCCCAAGATCAAATTAATGGTAAGTCCTAGCACTTGTTACAAACTCAGAGAAGATGGGAAATGTACGTCCCCCTGCCAACTAGAATATTTGAGAAAACCTTTGGTGTACACTATTGAGAACAAAGTTCACATGAGTGAAAATCTCATGGTACTTGGTTAAAATATATGAAGAAAAATAATCTAATACATGCGGCTAAGCCAGACACCTGAGTGATTCATTCCTACTGAAGTTTGTAATTCACTTTCTCTATTCCACTGATGTGTAAAAAGAGCAACCCTAAATGCATTCCGTTGAAACTCTCAGAATACATTCTAAATTAGTTATTTCTTCTCATATCCGGTTTCTAATTATTCATCTCCGGATCTATTTCAGTTTTATTTAATAAAGCTTTTTTGTACTCATTATAATACTCTGTAAATTATTGTGGTCCACCACTGTGAGTTTCATTATGCCTTTGTTTCCCCTTTCACAAATGGGGTCGCAGAGAGTCAGAAACGACTGGGCGACTTAACAACAGCAACACCATCTGCATCTGAAAAGCACAGAATTACTGCTGCTGCTAAGTCGCTTCAGTCATGTCCGACTCTGTGCGACCCCAAAGACGGCAGCCCACCAGGTTCCGCCGGCCCTGGGATTCTCCAGGCAAGAACACTGGAGTGGGGTGCCATTTCCTTCTCCAATGCAAGAAAGTGAACAGTGAAAGTGAAGTCACTCAGTTGTGTCCGACTCTCAGCGACCCCACGGACTGCAGCCCTCCAGGCTCCTCCATCCATGGGATTCTCCAGGCAAGAGTACTGGAGTGGGGTGCCGTTGCTTTCTCCTATAGAATTACTGATCTTCTAATATTTCGGCTATGCGGCCCTAATATTCATGAACACTGAGTAAAGTTGCCTTTTTCTTTATTGTTGACCGTAGGACACGAGGAATTAGACACACACACACGCACGCACGCACGCACTCACTCAGCCCCGTGCACGCACACACTCACCCCCATGCGCGCACACACTCACCCCCATGCGCGCACGCACCAGTAGGGAGATTCTGCTATAAAACCTGTTTGTTCTTAGTCTTGAGTCTGGCTCTTGTTTATATGCCCAATCCACCCGTCCTCCACCATTTTTGTTAGTGGACCCATCACACGGACCTTATAAGGAAGATAAACAAGCTGGTCTCCTTCAGCTCTGTCTCAGCCCTCAATAAATGCTGAACAGATGCGAGAAAGGGGAAAGGAGCTGCCGTGGCAACTGAAACACTTCCGAGTCACCCTAGATCCTGTTAGCTCTGTGTCAATAAAATACCATTGACGCCTTCAATATTATTCCGGTTCCACGATTTAGGGAACACTCGTTACAGAGACTCTCAAATTAGGTGACGTCTCCTGAATCCATCGGCGTGGGGTTTCTCAAATCCTCAGGGGGCCTGTTTTCAGTGTAAAACTCAAGACCCGAGTATGACGAGGGAGGTTTTCCAGAATTATTTGATGTGGGAGTCTCCTTAAAAGAGAACCCCTTAAAGATGCGGTATGTATATTTGCATACAATGGGATGCTCCTCAGCCATAGACAAGACTGAGATCATGCCATCTGCAGTCACGGGGATGAACCTACAGAGGACTATACAATCTGAAGGAAGCCAGACAAACATCCCAGGATATCGCTTCTATGTGGAAGCTAAAATAGGACGCCAATGAACTTAGCTATGAAACAGACTCACAAAGATGACAGACATGTGGTTGCCGATGGGGAGAGGGTAGGGGCTTCCCTGGCGGCTCAGATGGTAAAAAAAAAGAAAAAAAATCCACCTGCAATGCGGGAAACCTGGGTTCCATCCCTGGGTGGGGAAGATCCCCTGGAGGAGGGCATGGCAACCCACTCCAGTATTCTTGCCTGGAGAATCCCATGGACCGAGGAGCCTGGTGGGCTACAGTCCACGGGGTTGCAAACCGTCAGACATGACTGAGCGACTAAGCATGCAAAAGGCAGGGAAGGGATTGGCTGGGAGTTTGCAATTAGCAGGGACTAGTATATATGGATAGACAACAAGGTCCTACTTGTAGAGCCCAAGGAACTGTACCCAATAGTCTGTGATAAACCATCATGGAAAAGAATATGAAAAACTATATATATATTAAATATATTAAAATTATATATATATATATATATATAAACTGAGTCAGTTTTCTGCAGAGCAGAAATTAACACAACACTGCAGATCCACTATATTCCAATAAAATAAATTTAAGAAAACGGAATCCTTGATTTGGGAGCTCTTGTCAAAGACAAGCTGAAACATATATCAGAGGTGGTGGAGTTTGAGACAACTATTATCTGAGATTTTATCATCTTTGAGACCCTGTTACTTCAGGATCCATGGTATTTTTCAGGCCCACAAAATTGCTGAAATACACAACTGGTGCCTATCAATTTTTATAATGACTATACAAAATAGCCATTCATTAGCTAGATTCACTACTTTATGTTTTTTTTTAAAAAAACAGTATTTTATGGGCCCTCAATTCTTTGTTGAATCAAAATAATCTGTTTCATATATGTATTCACTCACATGAGATACTAAAATGAAAAATCACTGTTTCACAAATATACGGTTTGAGAACTTTGAAAGCTCCACGAGGCTAAACAAACAGGGCATGTGAAGGATTCTATTACACTGTCATGGAGAATCTTCTTAGCCATTTCATGTTGCTCTTCTTTCCTGACTAATGGAAAGAATTATCCTCTATCTAATTACCTTCATTGGTCCTTTAATCCTTTAAGGACCTCTGAGTCCTCATTACTCAGCCAAGCAGAAGAAAGACGAGGGAAGAGGGAAGGAGAAAGGAAGAAATAAAGAAAGAAAAATCCACAGTACATATGGAGAAATGGGGAGCAGTGACATACACGTGAATTAAATATCTTAACAACCTTCTCATGGTCATTTACACACATAGGCAAGCTTTTCTGTGGAAGTGTAGTGTTGAAGAAGACTCTTGAGAGCCCCTTGGACTGCAAGGAGACCCAATCAGTCCATCCTAAAGGAAATCAGTCTTGAATATTCACTGGAAGGACTGATGCTGAAGCTGAAACTCCAATCCTTTGGCCACCTGATGGGAAGGACTGACTCATTGGAAAAGACCCTGATGCTGGGAAAGATTGAAGGCAGGAGGAGAAGGGGACGACAGAGGATGAGATGGTTGGATGGCATCACCGACTCAATGGATGTGAGTGTGAGTCAGTTCTGGGAGTTGGTGATAGACAGGGAGGCCTGGCGTGCTGCAGTCCCTGGGGTCGAAAATAGGTGGACACGACTGAGTGACTGAACTGAACTGGTGCCTAATTCCCCTCTACAATACGAGGACTAAATTTCCTTCCAGACTTGCACGTTGGATGTGCTCAAGAAAAGTGATGAAGGGAAGAAGGAATAGGAGTCAGAAACCAGTTTCTAGAAAAAGAGATGCATACTGGTTAATAGCCCAATTTCTCTCCTGCCAGTGCTGATAAGGATCTCCATTCCTGAGCCATCATACTGACTTCCCACCCGGAAGAAGACCCCAAAAGACACCTTGCCAGGAGAAGCTACTCAGAGAGACAGGGGACCACCGCCACTGCCCCAGGTCCGTGGTGCCCAGCACTGATTTCCTGAGACTTCTGTCCGGGCTGACATAGATTCTGGGTCTTGCATTCTAAGGGCAGAAGAAGCCTATCAGGATTGACTTGATACATGTGTTCCTAACTGACATAAGGTTGCCCATGAAGTATCAATTAGTTATGTTTCAGTGAGGGCTGTAATAAGCCTGTACCATAGCAACATTCAACTTCACTTGAGTGGGAAGTGGGAAGTTTCTGGGGATCATTAAATGGGGATTCTGGGGACCAGCCTGGAAATGGACTGGCCAAATATGACACAGTTTCTTCTGGAAAATGCCCATCCAACTATCCATCCATCCATCCATCCCTCTATATAACCTGTATCTATCTCAATCTTATATATTTATGTGAATTCCTTATACAGGCTAAGCTTCATTTACGTTATATAACACAGCTATATCTCTGTAATACATTGTTTAGCTTTCAAGGCATGTCTGGCCCTTTTGTGACCCCCAGAGACTGCAGCCCACCAGGCTCACGTCCATGCGTGTACTCCAGGCGTGAATACTGGAGTGGGTTATCATTTCCTTCTCTCTATAAGACATGATGTAGCTAAATGAATTTTATTCATTATGGATATAAAGGTGTTCCAATAGATGTTGAAATAAAGCATGTTTTGATGAGTTTTTCTCATCAGTTATATCAACTATAAAAAAATTCAATTTTACATATGATAACACAGACTATATATAAAATAGACAACCAACAAGGCCCTACTGTATAGCATAGAGAACTCTCCTTAACATTTTGTAGTAACTTACAGGGAAAAGAATCTGTAAAGATACAAACACACACACATGCTATATATATATATATATATATAAGTTCATGTATACATATGTACATACACTGGTATATATAACTATATATATATATATATATATATATCAATCACTTAGCTGTATACACTAATGCAACATTGCAAATCAACCAAATTTTAAAATGCAGTGTATATAATTAAATATATAAATGCAAGACGGCAATAATTATACACACATATATTCATATTAACTTTAGCTAGTTTACCGGATGAAGGCTTTCTAGATACGATTTGCCAATGAAATGATTTTGTATGAGAAACGGCCCTGTGATGTCGTCTGTAACTGTCCTGAAGACCCCCTGTGCCTACATGGCAGTGGATAGACATGTCAGGGACTTAAAGTCTATTTAAGTCCATTTGCTATTGAGGTCTTTGCTATATACATGCAGCTGTATGTGTATATATATATATGTATATACACACATATATACATATATACGTATACATATATATATGCTACATAGCTATTTATATATTTGCAATATAAGTCTATTTGCTATTACGTGCAATCTGATTTCCAAAGAACCCACTGCTGGAGACACAGTGACAGCTTGGGTCTGGAAACCCTGAGGTGTTAATTCACCGCTGACCCGTGTTTCCCAGGGCCTGGGGTGTTGTCACGCTTCTTGGTAGGTATGCTGCAGGGGAGCGGTCCACGTGGAACCAGAATGCATGGGAACAGCAGGAAGGCAGGGACTCCAGGCCACAAAAGATTCTCCTGAGTCGCCCCACTCTGGGGACTTGCGGCTTCTCAGGGTTTAGGGAACGTGAACCCTGGCTTTGTCTGCTGTGCTGATACAAAGCTCCTTGGACCGTGCCAGTCTAAGTGAATGGCAACAGCCTCTCATCAGCGCCCTTGCACACCGAGAAAGACACAAAGGCTGGCATCTCCTACCAGGCAGATAAAAGGGCTATTTAGTTTTGTCTGTTAAAAAAAAAAAAAAAGAGTGTCTGGTTTGATCCTCAGGGGAAAAAAAAAAAGTCAATTTCTGCATCCCAGTTATGCAAGCTGGTGGAATATGGATGAACACGAAGGGGCTGTCTGATTTCACTCCTACCTCACAGAGGGTCTCACCCTGGCTGTGCACAATGATACCCAGCTGGAAAACATCACTCATACTGGAAGAGAAAGCTTCCGGGAAAATTAGAGAAAGTACATGTGTGCCCCTCAATACACACATGCAAACTTTCAGTCTCATGATGAGGTCTCAACATCCTGTACTGAATCCTAACAGCAAAGCACNTATATATATATATATATATATCACTTAGCTGTATACACTAATGCAACATTGCAAATCAACCAAACTTTAAAATGCAGTGTATAAATATAATTAAATATATAAATGCAAGACGGCAATAATTATACACACATATATTCATATTAACTTTAGCTAATTTACCGGATGAAGGCTTTCTAGATACGATTTGCCAATGAAATGATTTTGTATGAGAAACGGCCCTGTGATGTCGTCTGTAACTGTCCTGAAGACCCCCTGTGCCACATGGCAGTGGATAGACATGCCAGGGACTTAAAGTCTATTTAAGTCCATTTGCTATTGAGGTCTTTGCTATATACATGCAGCTGTATGTGTATATATATATATGTATATACACACATATATACATATATACGTATACATATATATATGCTACATAGCTATTTATATATTTGCTATATAAGTCTATTTGCTATTACGTGCAATCTGATTTCCAAAGAACCCACTGCTGGAGACACAGTGACAGCTTGGGTCTGGAAACCCTGAGGTGTTAATTCACCGCTGACCCGTGTTTCCCAGGGCCTGGGGTGTTGTCACGCTTCTTGGTAGGTATGCTGCAGGGGAGCGGTCCACGTGGAACCAGAATGCATGGGAACAGCAGGAAGGCAGGGACTCCAGGCCACAAAAGATTCTCCTGAGTCGCCCCACTCTGGGGACTTGCGGCTTCTCAGGGTTTAGGGAACGTGAACCCTGGCTTTGTCTGCTGTGCTGATACAAAGCTCCTTGGACCGTGCCAGTCTAAGTGAATGGCAACAGCCTCTCATCAGCGCCCTTGCACACCGAGAAAGACACAAAGGCTGGCATCTCCTACCAGGCAGATAAAAGGGCTATTTAGTTTTGTCTGTTAAAAAAAAAAAAAAAAAGAGTGTCTGGTTTGATCCTCAGGGGAAAAAAAAAAGTCAATTTCTGCATCCCAGTTATGCAAGCTGGTGGAATATGGATGAACAGGAAGGGGCTGTCTGATTTCACTCCTACCTCACAGAGGGGCTCACCCTGGCTGTGCACAATGATACCCAGCTGGAAAACATCACTCATACTGGAAGAGAAAGCTTCTGGGAAAATTAGAGAAAGTATACGTGTGCCCCTCAACACACACATGCAAACTTTCAGTCTCATGATGAGGTCTCAACATCCTGTACTGAATCCTAACAGCAAAGCACGTGAAACAGAATCTGCATATGTGTAAATGGATCACTGTGCTGCACACTTGAAGGGAACGCAACATTGTATATCAACAAAACTCCAGGAAAATAAACAGATACACGTATAGCTGGATCACTATGGTGGACCTCTGAAGCTAAGGCAACATTGTAAATTGACAAAACGCCAATAACATAAATAGATGCACGTATATGTACAGTTGGATTGCTATGGTGTACCCCTGAAGCTAACACAACATTGTAACTCAACAAAACGCCAATAAAATAAATAGATACACATATATGTATACCTGGATCACTACGGTGTATAGCTGAAGCTAATGCAACATTGTAAATCAACAAAACTCCAATAAAATAAATAGATACATGTACATGTATAGCTGGATCACTATGGTGTATAGTTGAAGCTAACGCAACATTGCAAATCAACTGCCCTTGAATAAAATACATAGATCCAGGTATATAAAAGACGCCTCCTCCCGGGAAGAAAAGCTCCCACAAAGCTACGCAGCAAGATGGAGGGGCAATAAGACAAACACACTCCCCTCCTATAAGTGCCAACAGGCACAGAAAAAGTGCCTCAGTGCCGGTAACTAAGAGAAATGCAAATCAAAGCCACAGGGAGATATCACCTCAAAAGAGTCAGAGCGGTCGGTCGTCATCAACAAAGTCTTGCAAACGGTAAACAGGCGTGGGAAGGGAGTTCTCCCCCACTGTTGGACAGAATGTGAACTGCTACGGCCCCGATAGCGAACAGGATGGAGGCTTTCTCAGAACACTTAAAAAGAGAACCATTATACGACCCAACAATCCCACTCCTGGGCATATATTCAAGAACACACAAAAACTTTTGATTCCAAAAGACACACGCACCACCCCTCCAACCATAATATTCACAGCCGCACTATTTATAGTAGCTGAGATATGCACACAACGCAAGTGTCCATCGATGGCTGAATGGGTAAAGAAGATGCGATGTACACACACACACAGGCACAGACACACACATACTGGAATACGACTCAGCCATAAAAAAAAAGGATTAAACAATGTGATTTGGAGCCACGTGGATGGGCCTAGAGATGGCCATGCCAAGCGAGGTAAGGGAGAGAGAGAAAGGTAAGTATCCTGACATCACTACGCGTGGAATGGAAAAAAGGGCACAGACGAACTTAGCACAGAACAGACTCACAGACGTAGAAAACAGATAGATACGCTTTGCTGTGTACCTGAAATTAACACAGCATCGTAAAGCAACCATGAAACCAAAAGTGTGAGTCGCTCAGTTGGGTCCGGCTCTTTGCAACCCCATGGACTGAGGCTCCTCTGTGCTTGGGATTCTCCAAGGCAGAAATACTAGAGTGGGTTGCCATTCCCTTCTCCAAGGGATCTTCCTGGCCCAGGGATCGAACCAGGGCCTCTTGCATTGCAGATGGATTCTTTACTCTCTGAGCCACTTGTAAGCAGGTAAATCAACTATACCTCAATTTTTTTTTAAAAAAGAGGGATAAGCTGCTGTTATAAAAGAGATAAGCATAAACTGATCAGCACAGGGAACTGTGTTGCATAAAGTATAAACATACCGAATCACTGTGTTGTCTGTGGGAAACTAGGAAAATTATGCAAATCAACCTAAATTCCTTTAAAAAGGTGCTTATGTTTTCCCACCATCTAGCTAGCGCATTCACAGAGGATACTCGTGCAGGAAAAAACGTGAAAGCCGTGCAGCTACCCAACCTCAGTGGGTTTTCGGCTCCTCACCCCCTCCCTAACCACCAGCCACCCCCACCTTCCCAACCCTGTCGGTGGTTTCTGAGACCACAGTTTAACGCTGCGGGCTGAGCATTCAAAGCTGGCGGACGGTCAAGGTAACCCAATCCATGTCTCCCCTGCCGTGACTGTGAACCAAACCCGGGTGATACTGACAAACGAGACCTGGGAAATGACACCACGTTCCAATCCCATCACCGCTGTAAGAACACAAGCAAGGAGCTCTTTCCCAAGCTTTGCAAAAATAATCGCGGGCTCCACGGGCACACCCCTCATCACTGCCAATCACCTTCTTTTTTTTTTTTTTCCTGAAAGGATTCCAAAGCTTAAACAAGTTTGCTTTTTAATGTGAGAAAAAAATAGGAAGTGAAATTCCACACTTCAAAGGATTGCACTTGGCAGAATACAATTTCTTTCTCCCAACATCGACCTCCGCAAAAAAAAAAAAAAAAAAAGTCATAATCTGCCAAACAAAAACAAAAGTGGTTTGCAAAGTGGAGAGGGGATGGATGGTGTAAATTGGGAGTTTCACATTAACAGATACACACTAAAGTGAAAGTCAGTCAGTCGTGTCCAGTTCTTTGCGACCCC
>SJYV01020287.1:0-51226 GCA_006410875.1 Neotragus pygmaeus
CAATACTTTGGCCACCTGATGTGAAGAGCTGACTCATTTGAAAAGACCCTGATACTGGGAAAGATTGAGCGTAGGAAGAGAAAGGGACGACAGAGGATGAGATGGCTGAATGGCATCACTGACTCAGTGGACATGGATTTGGGTGGACTCCGGCAGTTGATGATGGACAGGGAGGCCTGGTGAGCTGTGGTTCATGGGGTCACAAAGAGTTGGACATGACTGAGTGACTGAACTGAACTGAATGGATGTTGGCAATTTGATCTCTGGTTCCTCTGCCTTTTCTAAAACAAGCTTGACTATCTGGAAGTTCATAGTTCACATACTTTTGAAGCCTCGCTTAGAGAATTTTGGGCATTACTTTGCTAGCGTGTGAGATGAGTGCAACTGTACAGCAGTTTGAACATTCTTTGGCATTGCCTTTCTTTGGGATTCAAATGAAAAGGGACCTTTTCCTGTCCTGTGGCCACTGCTGAGTTTTCCATTGCTGGCATATTGAGTGCAACACTTTCACAGCATTATCTTTTAGGATTTAAAATAGCTCAACTGGAATTCCATCACCTCNCTGATGAAACGTATTCTTTGACTGAAGCTTTCCACAGGCAAAAAGCAGGCAGAAGATGTGATGGCATTGTGGGGGGCAAGGGCGGGAGGGGGCACAGTGGGTCAAGAATCATGGAGTCCTGCTCCATTTCACAGTCAGATGCTCTTTCACAAGAACTTGGCATCTCGAACTGGTACTCTAGGGTCTGGCAGCTTTCACATTAACAGTGCTCCCAGAGAAGACTCCTAGGGTTCAGGCGCTCAGGTCTCCAGAACCACTTTGTTTCCCGTCCTTCTCTGTAAGTGAAAAGTGAAGTATTGGTAGTTCAGTTGTGTCCGACTCTTTGCAACTTAGCCTGCCCATCTCCTCTGTCCATGGAATTCTCCAGGCAAGAACCCTGGAGTGGGTAGCCAATTCCTACTCCAGGGAATCTTCCCGACCCAGGGATTGAACCTGGGTCTCCTGCATTGCAGGTGGATTCTTTACTGTCTGAGCCACCAGGGAAGCCCAGTCCTCCTTTGGGTTTGGCAACTGAGTTCTCCCATCATTTCTATGAGACACCATCGACTCCTTCCCCCAAATTCCATTTCTTTGTGCTCAAGCCAGCTAAAGTCAATGCTTGCTATTTACAACTAAAGCATCTTAGTAAGATTTTTTTATCCTGGAGACAAATAGCATATCAGGAGAGGATTTACAGATTAAAGATTGACTATCATAGATTAGGTCCCTTGGAAGTCAGAACTGTAGAATTATTTGATTCTTCAGTGTGGTTATATTTAGACAAACCCGGCAAAGAAAGATTCAGTTGAACGTTGCAAATCCCTTGTCTGTGCATTTATTGGAAAGGAACATTTAAATAGAATAACTGGTAGCCAGCTTGCAAATGGGCACCCAATGATGCTTGTGGCCTAATGTTCTCCTTCTTGTTTAGAGCTCTCCGTATTGAATATGCCTGACTTGTGTAACCAGTAAGATATTGTGCATGGAACGTGACTCCTAAGGCCAGGCCATAAAATTCTTTGAGGTTTTCACCTTGTTCTCTCTCGGGTCATTCATTGCAGAGCTGGGCTGGTCTCCATGTCATGGAGACACTCAGGTGGTGCAGCTAAGACCTCCTGCCGCCAGTCAGCTCCAACTTCCTAGGTGTGCAAATGGGCTACCTTGACAGCGGACATTCCAGCTCTCGAGCTCTCAGGTGAATACAGCCCTAGCTGATATCTTGGTTGCCGTGTCCAGCCTGAACCACTGCAACTATGAGCTACTAAAGTGTGCTGTTCTTTTAAGCCACCGTGTCTTTTTTTTTTTTTTCTTTTAATGTTTATTTATTTAATTTTGGCTGTGCCGAGTCTTTGTTGCCGTGCAGGATTTCCACAGGGGCTACTTCCTAGTTGCGGTGCAACTAGCTGCTCATTGTGGCGGCTGCTCTTGCTGCAGAACACGGGCTCTAGAGCGCAGGGACTTCAGTAGTCTCGTAGCACTCAGGCGCAGTATTAATAGTTGTGGTGCATAGGCTTAGTTTCTCTGCAGCCCCTGGGATCTTCCCAGATCAGGATTCAAACCCACGTCTCTTGCATTGGCAGGCAGATTCTTTACCACTGAGCCACCAGGGAAGCCCAAGCCACTGTGTCTTGAGATAATTTGTTGCAACCTGATTGAGAAATAATCCAAAACACTCAAACTCCTCACCATGACCCACAGGACCACAAATGGCATGCCTGACTCTTTCCAGTTATACCTTAGACCTCAGCTCCCAGTCTTCTCCCTCTCTTTCATGCTGCTTCAGATACACTGGCCATCCTAATTTTCCTGGAACTTTCCAGCCGCACTCATACCTCAGATACTCTACACTTGTGGACTTCTCTGTCTGAAGCGCTTTTCTCCCAGACACTCAGTTGACTCGCTCTCTGACCGCCCCCGTGTCTTGGCTCAGCAAAGTCCTCCCTGATCACTGTGCTTAAAACTAAAACTGTCCACCTCACCTGACAATTCCATCTCCCTCTTTCACTTTATTGTCTCCTTATCCCTTAACACTGTTTAACATATTGTATATTTTAGTTATGCCTATTCTTTAGTTTTAGCTCCACAAGGACAAGGATTTTGTGGGTTTGTTCATTGCATTCTTAAGGTTCAATGCCCAGCACACAGAAAACTCTCAATAACTATTTGTAAATGAACAATAAATAAATTATTCTAGTTAGACTAAAAAAAAAATAGAACATATATAGGTTACTTGTAGAAAAATTAGAAATTGTGATAAACTTTTGGGATTAAATAAGAAGCAGCATCTGGAAATAACCAGTACTGATATTTGCTGTATATCCTTCCTGTGTGCTCTCATCAACGCCCTTATAGAGATGTAAGGAACAGAAATCTACTCCGGCTGACCTGAACTCAGGAATGTTATCAGAGGTGGCGGGGGGCCCCAGGGAGCCCTGCAAGGCAAAAAGAATCTCTCTGGGCCTTCAAGGGAACAACATTCCAGCAGACACTGAAGCTGCTCTTTCTGGCTCCATGGGGTTTGGGGACCCTGCGCTCATGGCATCTCGGCTTCATCTCTCCATCTGCTCCAGTCTGCTGTCTGAAGAGCATTTCCCTTTGCTCACTCCTTAGGCCCTGCTGTCTGTCCTGGAGCCTCCAGGATTGGTCAGTCTCCCTGATCCTTCTTTCACTGTCCCAATTCCAAGTTCCAAGATGAGTGTGCCAGCTTAGGCCAGGCAGTCTGATCAGGTAGACAGGGTCACACAGCTGTAAGAGTTTGTTAGGGCTATCATAACAAAACACTGTGGACTGGGTGTCTCAATAACAGAGATCCACTGTCTCATGGTCCTGGAGGCCAGAAGTCTGAGATCCAGGTGTCTGCATGATCGAGTCTTCCCGAAGGCTGTGCTTCTTCCCTAGATTCTGGTGGTTTGCTGGAATCTTTGGGGTTTTTTGGGTTCTGCTGCATCACCATAATCTCGGCCTTC
Organism: Neotragus pygmaeus; assembly: GCA_006410875.1. Classification (NCBI taxonomy): domain Eukaryota; kingdom Metazoa; phylum Chordata; class Mammalia; order Artiodactyla; family Bovidae; genus Neotragus; species Neotragus pygmaeus. The sequence goes on from SJYV01020287.1 coordinate 3,508, forward strand.
ATTTTCACGGTGTTCTCTCTGTGTGCATATGTTTATGTCCAAATTTCTTCTTTTATAAGGACAACATCCTATTGGATGTCAAACCACCTTAATGATCTTAATTTGATCTGCAAAAACCCTACTCCTAAATGATGTCACATTCACAGATACGACTACTAAGGCTCCAAAAGCTTTGGTGGGGGAGGGAAATACAATTCAACCCATGAGAGTCACATGAACGTGTTAATAGTAGATTTGTACCTTCAAGTGGCTCTGAGTAGTGGAAGCAATGATATATATGCCAGACCAACATTGGTTTCTGTGTAAATATTTTATTTGTGCAAAAATGGAAGCATACAGCATAGATTTCCCTTAACAATAAATTGTGAAAATTTTTTCATATTGATATCATACTTTACCTTATTTTTTAATGGTTGCACAGTATTATGCTATGTGAAAATACTGAAATGTATTTAAGCAATCTCTTATTATTAGATTTCTTTCAACTTTGTGTTATCTTGTATAATACTGCAGTGAGTATATTCATCTCTAAATCTTTGTGCATGCTGATAATTATTTCTTTAGAATAAATTTCTGGAAGTAGAAATAGCTTTCCAAGAGTATGGCATTTGATAAGAATTTGATATTTATTATTAAGCTGATTTCCAGGAGGTTTGTTGTGAATGACTGTCTCCCAACTCTTTGCTAGTATCACGGAGGGTATTTTTGGTCAGACAAAGTCAAGGAGTTTACAAAATACCATACAGTGGTTTTAATGTCTATTTTTGGAGTGAGATTGAATTTTTATGTTCAAATTCAGTAGTCATATGCATTTCTTATGGGGAGGAATTGTCCATTCATTTGCTTCCTTAATTTTCTGTTGGACTTCTTTCTCTTATTGATTTGTATTAATTTTCCACCTTGGTGATATTAATCTATTATGTACGGTAGCTATTTTTGTGGCTTCTGTTTGTTTTTCATTTTGTTTACAATGCTTTTAAAAAAGATTTGTTGATTTACTTTTGGCTGAGAGCAGGCCTTTGCTAGTTGCAGCAAGTGGGGGTGTTCTCTAGTGTGGTGCGCAGCTTCTCTTTGTGGTGGCTTCTGTTGTGGAGCACGAGCTCTAGGCGCATGGGCTTCAGCGGCTGCAGCATGCAGGCTCAGTGGCCGTGGCGCACCGGGTTAGCTGCCCCGCAGCATTTGAGATTTTCCCCAACCAGGGATCGAACCCGTGTCCCCTGCACTGGCAGGTGGATTCTTAACCACTGGACCATCAGGGAAACCCTACAATGCTTTTGAAATACAGAAATTTGACCTCTAGTTTTCCTTTCTGGTTTCTTTCGGTTCTCTTATGCTTAGAGAGTTTCTCCATTCATAGAGGGGATAAATGATCATGTATATTTCTTTTTATTTTTTTCCCCCAGTGGTTGGTATTTTTACATTACAAATATCGATCTGTGTGCTTTCATTACCTCTGGTAGATTCAATATGACTGCAAATTCCTTGTTGCTCTTACTTTTGAGAGGTGGAATCTAATTCTCCTCTTCTTGAATCTGGCTTTAGTGACTCGATTACCCAACAGAATGTGGTAGAACTAATATCCTAGAAATTCTGAAGCTAGGTTGTACTCTCGCTATACAGGCTAATGGAATCTTGAGTCTTGTTATAAGAAGTCTGATTACTTTAAGTCACCATACAGGAGAGGTTATGTGTAAACACTTGACCATCCCAGCTGAGCCCAGAATTCTAGCCGATTGCACCAACACAGATCAGGTATCAACCAGTTACCTCTGGCCACACTAAATGGAGTGGAAGAATCACCCGGTCAAGTCCTGCCCAAGTTCTTGACCTATAAACTCATGAGATAAAACATGTACAGTTGTTGTTTTAAGGCACTAAATTGCAGTGCAGTTTGTTACACAACAGTAGGTAACCGGAACATTACCTCTTGCCTAAGCTACCATAACAGAAGCTGCGAGGTACAGGAAAAAGTACTGAAATTGCCAGAAAATGGAAGAGCCAACAGCTTCAACAAGAGTATTCTCATCAATTGGTAATGACTGATGATATTAAAAGCAGCAAGGTTTACAGCTGACATGTACTTTGAAGCAGAAAAAAGAAGGCAAATAATCCCATCTCCAGCACATTTGGAGAAAAAAAAAAAAAACACCCTTTTTTAAATAATTGAAATCCACAGAGCAGTTGTAATGTGCCATACAGAGCACTAAGCCCTTGACACAGATTTTCCTCATTTGATTCTCAACAGACCCCCTGTGAGTAGCTGCCTTTACTGTCCCCGTTTTACAGATGAAGAAATGGAGGCTTCGAGAGATTCAATAACATCTGCATGATTACAGAGGTGAAACCAAGACCTGAATCCTTGTGTCTGTGGGGCTTCCCCAGGGGCTCGGTGGGTAAAGAATCCCCCTGCAATGCAAGACACAGGAGATGTGGGTTTGATTCCTGAGTTGGGAAGATCCCCTGGTGGTGGTGACTCACTCCAGTATTCTTGCCTGGAGAATTCCATGGACAGAGGAGCCTGGCGATCTGTAGTCCATGGGGTCACAAAGAGTCAGATAGGACTGAGCACATGGCACATAATAGGATTTGAATCCTTTTGTCTGAGCCTGCACACTTGGCCACAGGACTTACCTCCTTTCCTCTGGCTTTGAGTGAGGGCGATACTCTCTATCAGCTTGTGGAAAGCACCCCTTTATCAAGGGACAGATTTAGATGCCTTCTTCCCCACCAGCTCCTGCCATTTAGGTGTCTCCAGGAAACTCTCCAACTTTTCTTACAGATCTTATAAGCCTGTAGTTCTGAAAGTTGAACTATGATCCTGCAACATGGACAATGCAAAGGAAACCAAGTGGTCCCTCTCAGCTGGAGATTCAGAATGACCTTTCCCACCCAGGGTCCTCTGGTTCCAGACACCTGGAGAGATGGGGTGCAGTCACTTAGAGAGGAGGTCCTAATGGAAGGGTTCTTGTCTGATTCATCCCTGGAATCTAACACAATGCTGGGCACCTTGGGACATGTCTGTGCCTCAATTACAGTGACCTCAACTGAAACCCCAGCCCTCTTAGACCCTCAAATCATTTTGGAAAGTTTCCTAGAGTACTGTCTTACCCAAGTCCAGGAAAAAGGCCATGACGTTATTTCTTTCTGCCTTATCCCTAAGGACACTGCCGCAGACTCCATGATAGTCCTCCTGGTACCACCGTCCATAGAGTTGAAAAGAGTCGGACATGACTGAGTGACTGCACATGCGCGCACTACTGCCTACGGCTGCCACCAGTTCTATCTACATCTGTCATCTCAAGGGAGGAGATGCTCTCTGCTCTGCTGCTGGGTCTCACACAGGTATCAGCCTCTTCTCTCAGCCACTACAGTATCACTGAGATCAGGCTGTAAACCTTAAGGAGATTTTCCTCTAAGTCTGGGATTAATGGAAGAAATTAGGAAAGTTGAGAATTATGAAAATCCCTTGGTCATCCTTCAGATCAGTTTTCTTCCTGGGCCCCAGCTGGGCTCCACTGACAAAGGGCAGTCCTCCCCCAGCCCAACAAGTACTCACACCAGAAATATCCCAGGGCCGTTCTTGGTCTTTTGGTGCCAGCTGAGGAGACATTCTATTCAGGAAGGAACAAATACTCTTTTTTTAACTTCCTTACACAAATCTCTCTTCCTTATATCCTTATGGCTAACATCCAGTTGAATTTGTGCCAGGATGATTGACAATGAGACTATCCCTTTGTTTCAAGGACAGGCCCTCCTCTCCTCCCCCAGAGGCATGTGTCTTGCCCAGAAAAGACAATCACAAAATGGTCTGACATCAGTCCATTCATCTGGTTTCTCCAGTCTTACCCACATGCCCCTTATTAATGAGTGGGAATGAATGAACCCACCCAAACCAAGGTACCACCCTGATTCTAACCAGTAAACTCCACACCCAGCATCTCCTTAAGCATTCAGAGGGTTTCCCCTTCAAGGTATAACCTGTAAATTCTTAGCACAACTCTCAGTCCCGTGAATACCAGCCTCCCTTCTTTGGGCTGTTGTTTGCTTCTGAAACTGAAGCTCATTAATCACTCTGCTGCCTGCCAGGCCCTTCCTGGCAGCAACTGTTCCTCTGGCCCTCCTTGTCAATCTCTCTCCCTGGTCCCAGCCCCTGGCAGAGCGAGGAGAGAGGTTGACACCTGCTAGAATGGGGTGGACAAAATCGATTAGCAGGGGAAGATTCTCTCTCATTTCCCAGCCTTGTCCTCCACCGTTTCAGCCCCCTACTTCTCAAGAAGATCCTAGGATTAAAATTCTTCTCCCCTAGATTGGCCAAGGCGAAGTGGTGGCAAGATGAAGTGGGAAAGAATTTAGGGGAAAACAACAACAGTGGTTGGAGAGCCCTGCAGAGCTCTGGCAGCTCTCGACTGCTGGCTACAGCAAGCCCGTGAAAAAGTGCTGCAACTTGGACCCAGATCCCCATGGAGAGACAACCCAAATGGAAGCCAAAGAGAGACAGAAAACGATGCTTTGTTGGAGGTCTCGTTGCCTTACTTTCTCTAATGCCCGCTGCCTAATTTCCTCAAGGCCCTGGTCCCAGAACCATGAATGAATCGAGTGACTGGTGTCTCAGTTGGACAAAAATTGTAAAGTAGGCCACTCCGGTCTTCACTGGGCTCCTGGCAGTATTAGCTCTTTGTGCTAAAAGGAGCGGATGCAAGGGCCTCCCTTCCACTCCTGGGAAATAGGCTTTAACGGTGACCTGCTGGAAATAGTGCTCCATCCTTTGTCATTTAAAGCCTTCACGACTCGAATGGTAGGAACTGCAGACCTGATAAGAAGGGAGGGTGTCCTAGGCAGGCGGGTAGAGGGGATATTTTTAGGCAGCCAGAACCTGGGAGAACCCATCAAATCACAGAGGCCTGCCCACTCCACCTGTGTGTCAGCTTTAAATTTGGATTGAGTTTTTTGGTGGCACAAAAGAGTCAGTGCCTCCTGCCACTGGCGGGGGGCGGCCCATTTTCCTACTCTGCTGTCTCCGTGTATTCCACCTTCCAGCATCCAGCTGGCTCCTTCCCTGCCTGAAGAAGAACAGGCGGCCAGACCAGCCTCGCCAGACTGGCCATCTGTCCCAGCTGAGGGTGAGGGTCCCGCCCATCCCAGGGCTTCCCAGGGCTGCTGATGCAGCTGTCCCAGAAAGATCTTAAAGCCTGTGTTCTCATGGATGCCACTAATAAGATATGGATGCTGGTCGAATGACTTCTCCCACAGCCAGAAAGCCAGGCCAAGTCCCCAGTCTCTGCCTGTTTCAGAAAACAGTATTGGGTAGGTGACCTGATGGAGACGGAAGGGGGCTGGAATTGTCAGGAGGCATGGCCTCTATTCTTGGCTCCGCCGCTCAGTGACCATGTGACCTTGGTAATCATTTCCTTTCTCTGGGCCTGTTTCCTCCCCAGAAAAATGAGAAAGTGAGATAGGATGTATCTGGATTTCCTTCTTATGAATCCAATATCTTCCAGGATGATCAAATAAGTCTTTGTATCATCCAGGCAAAATCTACAATGAGTCAGTGGAATTTGAAACTGTGACAAGTGTCCATATTCGATGCTCATAATTTTCTTAATATTTTAGGCAGAAATGTTTTGTTGTATTTGGGGAAGGTGGGCCGATGGGGAAGGCTGGGTTGTGCCTTATTCTGTTTTGCTGGTACAGACACAGCCAAAGGGTTTGCATTAATTTGGGTGGACTGGCATCCAAAGTGCTTCTATCTCTCATCTGCTCTGAGGTAACTGGAGACTCTATTCTTATTTCATGTGTATCAGTTAGATGATTTTTTATTACAAAGGATAGAAAACCCAACTCTATTTATTATTTTTTTTGCTATAGCACAAGGGATCTTTGTTCCCCAACCTGGGATCGAACCTATGCCCCCTGCAGTGGAAGCATGGAGTCTTAACCACTGGACCACCAGGGAAATCCATGGAAAACCTAACTCAAGTGGATTAAAGCTAAGCAAAGAAAATGTATTGTCTTATGTGCTTGAACCATTGTCACTAAGTTGCATTTCGTTTCTTACTTCCCAGTCCTGCATTCTCTGTGTTTTCTCAAGTCTTAGGTAGAATCTCTCTTTGTGATCACAAGAGAACATCTGAAAGCTCCCAGGCTTGCATACAACTTTTCTAAAGTCCATGTCACTTAAGATAACTTGAACTAAAAGAAAAAAAAATCTCAGTGTCTCATGACAAAAAAAGAGAGAGAGAGATAACTTGAGTTGCAAACAACAGGAAATTTGACTCAAGTTAGTGTAATCAGTCGGAGAAGGCAATGGCACTCCACTCCAGTACTCTTGTCTGGAAAATCCCATTGATGGAGGAGCCTGGAAGGCTGCAGTCCATGGGGTTGCTGAGGGTCAGACATGACTGAGTGACTTCAGTTTCACTTTTCACTTTCATGCATTGGAGAAGGAAATGGCCACCCACTCCAGTGTTCTTGCCTGGAGAATCCCAGGGACGGGGGAGCCTGGTGGGCTGCCGTCTATGGGGTGGCACAGAGTCGGACACGACTGAAGTGACTTAGTGGCAGCAGCAGCAGTGTAATCAGTAAGAAAAAAATTCAGCTCCCCCAAAATGAAATCCAAAGATACAGTGAGATCCAGACTGGCTAATTAAGTGCCTCAACAGTGTCATCAGGAGCCAAGTTTTTTTTTCTGCTCCTCATTTCCAGTGTCAATTTTTCTGTTAGAAGAAGAGCTTTTATGGTCACATAATAGCTATTGAAATTTCAAGTGTCATATGTAGACATTGCAAGGTGCAGGAAAATAAGTAAAACCACCTCTTCCCTTAGCCCTTTCTTCAAAAAAAGAAAATGTCCCCTAGAATCTCCTAGAAGACTTCTTATAGTTTATGGTACAGAATTGCCCCCATTTGCCCATTTATTCTTCAACCAACCACTGACAAGTTGTATAAAATTACCATGTTACTCAGATCAGTGGTTTTCAGCCAGGGAACATGTCTTACTGTGTTTGACATTTATCAATATCCATTTGACAATATCCAAAGACATTCTTGCTGCCAGAAATGCAGTGAGGGGTGCTACTGGCATCTAAGTGGGTGGAACACAGGGCTGCTGCTCAACATCTTCAAGGAACAGTGACAGCCGACACAACAGAGAACTGTCTGGTGCTGAGGTTGAGAAACCCTTGCTCAGACAAGCATCCAGGGTGCAATGACTACTAGAGAGTCAACCTTGATGCCTTCTACAATATTCTGCCTGGAAGTCATCAACAGTCTTTGTTTCCAGTATTTCTAACAGAATCTTCCTGTATTTTCTCACTCTGACTGTATTTCACATCCATTTCTGAACCAACTGTGCAAGAGAATTAGATGCAATGATTGGTTTAAGCCTATATTACATGTTCTACCTCTGAGCCAGGAATGAGTTAACTCTATGTAAAGATATGGACTGAGGATTGGAGAAGAAAGGGTAATACCCCAGAGAGAATTAGGAATGGTCATCAAGATGAGGTGCATAGAAGCCAGTCAGCAGAAACAGAAACAAACAAAACCCCAGTTGCCCGCTACCCCATCCCGCTCGCTGACAGACTAGAGAGGCAAGGACTGGGTTTGTACTTTGATTCTAAACAGCAGCAGAAGCAGAAGACGGTCAATGGGATTGTCTAGGAACACTCAAGGCTGGCTCCTGTGAATTGCTCATTCCACGTGGTGGATAGTTCTGTGACTTTAATTACCTCCACCCAGGTAGCACTTTTCACCTAAGGAAATGCTCAGTCAACCTGGCAAAGTGAAAGCAAGACTGGCAGGGAAGGGGAAGGGAGAGGAGGAAATGGCGGTCTACAATGGTGCAGAGAAAGGGAGAGCTTGGGCACAGGGGTGCTGTGCATCCCCAACTCTGGATGACGTCTCTGCTCTGGAGCTGGGCTCTGTGGACCACATCACCCAGGCCCCCTTGTCCTCTGTCTTCCAGGTGGCTTTGGTCAATGGCTGGCAACTTCAGGAGATGAGAAGAAAGGAGGAGAGAGACTTGCATGTTTACTCTCCCTGATTCCTGCTGGCTTTGCCGTGGTCTGGGAGCGTCTACAACTCGCTAGTGCTTCTGTTGGCTGATTCCCCTTCCACGGTGCCACATTCATTTAAGCTCCATAATACTACCTCTTCCCCGTGACCTCAGGCCTAAAGGGCACTCAACACTCCCCACTGGTTCCCTTAATCTTATATTGAATACATCCACACATCTGTATATTGAATCTTCATTAGTCTCTGAGTGTGTTGTCTGAACTTCCAAAGGAGCCTGCTGCAATAGAAAGGTGGCAGGTGCAAGGTTTACTGATGCCAGATGGTCATACTAGGGTATGATGTGCCTTGATCACATCGAGTATTCCATGAGCCTAAAGAATAGGCACTCACGCATGTTCCTTCAGTTCAGCTCAGTTCAGTCGCTCAGTCATCTTCGACTCTTTGCAAACCCATGGACTTCAGCACAGTGGGCCTCCCTGTCCATCACCAACTCCAGAAGCTTGCTCAAACTTATGTCCATTGAGTTAGCGATGCCATCCAACATCTCATCCTCTGTGGTCCCCTTCTCCTCCTGCCATCAATCTTTCCCAACATCAGAGTCTTTTGCAATGAGTCAGTTCTTTGCATCAGGTGGCCAAAGTATTGGAGTTTCACTTTCAGCGTCATACTTCCAATGAATATTCAGGACTGATTTCCTTTAGGATGGACTGGTTGTATCTCCTTGCAGTGCAAGGGACTCTCAAGAGTCTTCTCCAACACCACCATTCAAAAGTCTTCCATTCAACACCACTATCAATTTTTCGGCTCTGGGCTTTCTTTACAGACCAACTCTCCCATTCACACATGATTGCTGGAAAAGCCATAGCTTTGACTAGACAGACCTTTGTTGGCAAAGTAATGTCTTTGCTTTTTAACATACTGCTTAGGTTGGTCATAGCTTTTCTTCCAAGGAGCAAGCATCTTTTAATGTCATGGCTGCAGTCACCATCTGCAGTGATTTTGATGCCCCCCAAAATAAAATCTCTCACTGCTTCCACTGTTTCCCCAGATGCCATGGTCTTAGTTTTCTGAATGTTGAGTTTTAAGCCAACTTTTTCACTCTCCTCTTTCACTGTAATCAAGAGGCTCTTTAGCTTTTCTTTGCTTTCTGCCATAAGGGTGGTGTCATCTGTGTATCTGAGGTTATTGATATTTCTCCCGGCAATCTTGATTCTAGCTTGTGCTTCATCCAGCCCAGCATTTCTCATGATGTACTCTGCATATAAGTTAAATAAACATGGTGACAATATTCAACCTTGATGTACTCCTTTCCCTATTTGGAACCAGTCTGTTGTTCCATGTCCAGTTCTAACTGTTGCTTCCTGACCTGCATACAGATTTCTCAGGAGGCAGGTCAGGTGGTCTGGTATGCCCATCTCTTTCAGATTTTCCACAGTTTGTTGTCATCCACACAGCCAAAGGCTTTTGTGTAGTCATTAAGCAGAAGTAGATGTTTTTCTAGAACTCTCTTGCTTTTTTGATGATCCAGTGGATGTTGGCAATTTGATCTCTGGTTCCTCTGCTTTTTCTAAAACCAGCTTGAACATCTGGAATTTCATGGTTCATGTATTGTTGAGCATTACTTTGGGAAGCCTAATCATTAAAACCCCTGGGGTTTAAGGGTTATGCTCCCTCTCTCTTCCTTCTCTGCCAACCTGTTTACCCTATTGTCTAAGCAAGTAGAAAGCGTGCTGTGCTGTGCTTAGTCGCTCTGTTGTGTCCAACTCTTTGTGACCCCATGGGCTGTAGCCCACCAGGATTCTATGTCCCTGGAATTTCCCAGGGAAGAATACTGGAGTGGGCTGCCATTTCCTTCTCCAGAGGATCTTCCCAACTCAAGGATCAAACCCAGGTCACCTGCATTGCAGGTGGATTCTTTACCGTCTGAGCCACAGGAAAGCCCAAGAATACTGGAGTAGGTAGCCTATCCCTTCTCCAGGGAATCTTCCCGACCCAGGAATTGAACCAGGATCTGCTGCATTGCAGGTCGATTCTTTACCAGGTGAGCACCAGGGAAGCCGCCCAAAGTGTGTTAATCAGGCTACATATGTAATGGTACCTGCCATTACTTGAATACTTATAATACATCAGACACTGTGTCAAACACTTAATATGTTTTATCTCATTTAATCTAGACAACAAGCTTATGGGTTAGATAATATTTTCCCCATTTAGAAAAAGAGGGAACTGAGGTTCAGAGAGTTCAGTAATTTGTCCAAGATCAAACAGCCGTTATGTGGCTATGGTGGTTAATAACAGCGGTCACCAATATTTCCGACTCTCTTCCCCTTCCTGGATACATGGAAAAGTATATTTACCATCTCTCTTTGCAATTGCTCAGAGTTTTGTGGATAAAGTTGCCAACGGATGGTAACTTCAAGTAGCAAGGTACTCTTGGGATGACACATTTCAGAACTGGCATGTGGTCCTCAGTGCCTGATTTCTTTGTCACTGAACTCACAGGAGCATGTGTCGAGACGGGTGTGCCATGAGACCAAGCAGCCTGGACCTCTGAGCCACTCCATAAAGGCAGCTGCCCTGCAGAGTCACTAGGACCGGTATTAACTTGGTGAAAGGGTCAAATAAACGTTCATTGCATTAATAAAATGAAAATGTGGTGCTGTTTGTTATTGTAGCGTAACCTAACCATTCCAAAAATGGAATAGATAAGCAGCCTGGCCACTAAACAGCTGCATGACTTCAGAGATCGGTTACACTCTCAGCCTCAGTTTCCTAGTTTGTAAAATGCTGGCTTGGGATGAGAGGAGCCATGTGGCTCATTCTTATTCACCATCTATGAATACCCTGTGGTAGCCTGAATTTGAGCCACCCTCTTACATGTGAGTGGAAAATGAGTCTCTGGTTCCCCTCTCGCTGCATGCCACGGTCACCTGGTGCTAGATCAACATGTCCTTGTCCTCTGCACAGCTCCTGAGCGGTGTCTGAAACCACCCACACGGTCTCCTCTCTCTGCCACATCCTTAGCCTGGAGCCATCTGTTGGGGCTTTCAGTTTGGGGATGCTCCTGGAGGAGAAATGACTAGCCAGTCTGCTCCATGTCAACCACAACACTGCTGCCCACCCTTGTACCTACGACTGAGAAGCCTTCTCTGAGCTCTTTTTCTGGGAAGGCAAATGATATCATTAAATATTCATAAAGCCCACAGCGAGGGCCATTGACACGATAGACGGAATCTGCTTCTCAATTGTCCTGAGAGGGCAGTTGCCTGCTCAGAGTCAGGCTGGGACAAACGGGGAGGTGGTCTTAGCAAAAGATTCCCCAGGATCCTCTGGATGTGCCCCTGATATGTCCACCTACATCTGGCCCCACATGAGGGCTTTTGTTCTCATGCATACAAAGCCCTCCACTGACCCATCCTCTTTGTAACATATCATCTTGTTCGAGTGACACGTGACTATGGGCATCTGAGATGTACAAATACAAACATAGCCCCAGATGGAAAGGTAATCTGTGTTTATACTACAAACTCCCCGGGTTTACAGTATACAATGATTCCCACACTCTGTAACCTTTAGCCATGTACATATGCATAATCCATTTTAACAGAGAGCTTGCTAATGCAATGTGGCTTTTTAAAAAGCCTGTTTTAAATGGCCAGCCAATGTGCACATGTAGATCAATAGCCAGACAGATAGAAATATTGATTTTTAGATACATATGTAGCAATAATAAAACCTGGAAATTTATATACCTTCTTTCCCCTGGGGGATTCACAGGGTATGTCATGTCTCCCCTTCAGGGATAGCACAGAAGTTTAACTGTGCCTGTGATATGATGTGGAATTTTGGAATTAATATAAACACAAGGAAAGCCCCATCGCATCCTGGTTTATGTCACCTTGTATCTCATACACCTTGAGCATCTGGATTCATAGACCTTCCAAAATAAGGGAGACTTGGGTTCTATAAATCATAAGAAGATGATGTAACGTGAAAGCATCCATGTGCATGCTGTAACATCATGTTCTAAAGAATGTCACCTGGAGTTAAAAAAATTGTATCTGTAGTCCCTGCCGTAATTATCATTTCTACACCTTCTGACCAGATGTGGTTATCGACAGAAAGTTGTTACATGAGGATCTAAGTGTGTCAAAATCCCTTACGCTATCTGTCATGTTGTGATTTATAGGAAAGATAAAATTTGGCCTATCAGAAGAGATATGAAATATGAGCTCTTTCTCACAGATATTTGGTCATCATCCCCACTACCTTGCTCATAACTCCATAAACCCTTGGAATTTTCTGAGTGATAATGGCAACAGGATAATATTTGGTCTCTCATCTTCAGTTCCTGTAAACACTTAAGAAAAGGTAACTTTTGGATCCTATCCAAGGGTGGGAGCTGGTTGCCAGGAGAAGAAAAGTGACTAGAGGGCTGGAATTTTTAGTCGCACTCCTCGATTTCGGGGGAGGAGAGAACCTCGCAGTTGAGTCAACGCCATCGGCCAGTGGATTGAAACAATCATGACCATGTATGACGCTTCCTTTAAAACTCAAAAAAAAAAGGCAGGGTTTGCAGAGCTGCTTGGTTAGTAATACATAGAGATATGGGGAGAGCTGTGCCCCCAGGGAAGGCATGGAAGCTCCCTTCCCCTCCCCCATACCTTGCCTTCTGTGTCTGTGGCTGTTGGTTTGTATCCCTTATCATCCTTTTTATAATAAATCAGTAAGCCACCGAAAAGTGGATTTCCCTGAGTTCTGTAAATGATCTTAGCAAATTAATTGAATCTTAGGAGGGGGTTGTGGAAACCTCTGATGTGTAGTCAGTCAGTCAGTCAAAAGTACGGTTAATGACAGACTTGTGGCTGACATCTGAAGGCAGTCCTGTGGGACTGGGCCCTTTACCTGTGGCATTTGACGCTATCTCCAGGTAGATAATGTCAGAAACGAGGTGTGTTTTCAGACAGCCCACTGGTGTCAGAGAACTGCTTGTTGTCGTGGTGAAACCTAGACACACACACACACACACACAGGAACTGGATTCAGGAACTTTATTTACTATCCGTTTAAAATTTATGCAGTTCCGTGTGTATAAGTGAATGCTGTGCTGTGCTTAGTCGCTCAGTCATGTCCAATTCTTTGTGACTCCATGGACTATAGCCCGCCAGGCTCCTCTGTCCACGGGGATTCTCCAGGCAAGAATACTGGAATGGGTAGCTGTTTCCTCCTCCAGCGGATGTCCCCAACCCCAGGATCAATCCCAGGTCTCCCACACTGCAGGCGGGTTCTTTACCGCATGAGCCACCAGGGAAGCCTCCGCACAAATCATACAACCTCTTCCTATCACCATCTCCTTCCTTTAACATGCTGTCACACTGCTGTCTCTCCAGTCTCAAGACTATCTCTCTCTCCTGGCCCTGTCATTCAGTAATGCCCTTTATATACGCCCCTGTAGTTATGTACTATGTACTATGTACATATGTACTATGTAGTTATGTACTCCAGAAAAACTAACCTAGTCAACCTTCTCTTCCAATACACTTAGGTGACAAATGGATGTGTGTGCATGACTATATAGAATAAACAAATCACGGACTTTGTAGAAAGAAAGGCCTGGATCTGGATCCTAGGCATGTCCCACAGTACAAGCTATTTGATCTTTCTGAGTCTTAGTTTCTTTATCTAGAAAATGCAACCACTGATCCCTACATTAGAGAGTTGTGATAAGAAAGGAATTTTTTGTCATTGTTTAGTCTCTCAGCAATGTCCTACTCTTTGCGACCCCATGGACTGCAGCACACCAGGCTTCCCTGTCCTTCACCATCTCCTAGAGTTTGTACAAACTCATGTTCATTGAGTCAGTGATGCCATCCAACCATCTCATCCTGTTTTCACCTTCTCCTCCTGCCTTCGATCTTTCCCCAGCGTCAGGGTCTTTTCCGATGAGTTGGCTCTTCACATCAGGTGGTCAAAGTATAGGAGCTTCAGCTTCAGCATCAGTTCTTCCAATGAAGATTTAAGGTTGATTTCCTTTAGGAAGGACTGGTTGGAACTCCTTTCTGTCCAAGGGACTCTCAAGAGTCTTCTCCAGCACCACAGTTCAAAGGCATCAATTCTTCAGCACTCAGCCATTTTTTTAATTGTCCAGCTCTCACATCCGTACATGACTACTGGAAAAACCATAGCTTTGACTATGCAGACCTTTGTAGAGAATGGAATAAGAACACACATATCAATGAACCATCTAACATTGCTCAATAGAAGCTTGGATTAGTGCTAAGTAAGAAGGAATGCAAAAGTAGGAAGTCAAGAAACACTTGGAGTAATAGGCAAATTTGGCCTTGGAGTACAGAATGAAGCAGGACAAAAGCTAATAGAGTTTTGCCCAGAGAACGCACTGGTCATGGCAAACACCCTCTTCCACAACACAAGAGAAGACTCTGCACACAGACATCACCAGATGACCAACACCAAAATCAGATTGATTATAGTCTTTGCAGCCAAAGATGGAGAAGCTCTATACAGTCAACAAAAACAAGATCGGGAGCTGACTGTGGCTAAATCATGAACTCCTTATTGCCAAATTCAGACTTAAATAGAAGAAAGTAGGGAAAACTACTAGATCATTCAGGTATGACCTAAATCAAATCCATTAAGATTATATAGTGGAAGTGAGAAATAGATTCAAGGGATTAGATCTGATAGACAGAGTGCCTGATGAACTATGGATAGAGGTTCATGACATTGTACAGGAGACAGGGATCAAGACCATCCCCAAGAAACAGAAATGCAAAGAAGCAAAATGGCATCATATTCTATGCAGCCAAAGATGGAGAAGCTCTTTACAGTCAACAAAAACAAGACCAGGAGCTGACTGTGGCTCAGATCATGAACTCCTTATTACCAAATTCAGACTTAAATTGAAGAAAGTAGGGAAAACCGCTAGACCATTCAGGTATGACCTAAATCAAATCCCTTATGATTATACAGTGGAAGTGAGAAATAGATTTAAGGGCCTAGATCTGATAGATAGAGTGCCNTATGCAGAGTACATCATGAGAAATGCTGGGCTGGATGAAGCATAAGCTGGAATCAAGATAGCCAGGAGAAATATCAATAATCTCAGATATTCAGATGACACCACGCTTATGGCAGAAAGGGAAGAAGAGCTAAAGAGCCTCTTGATTACAGTGAAAGAGGAGAGTGAAAAAGTTGGTTTAAAACTCAACATTCAGAAAACTAAGATCATGGCATCTGGTCCCATAATTTCATGGGAAATAGATGGGGAAACAGTGGAAACAGTGTCAGACTTTATTTTGGGGGGCTCCAAAATCACTGCAGATGGTGATCGCAGCCATGAAATTAAAAGACACTTACTCCTTGGAAAGAAAGTTATGACCAACCTAGATAGCATATTAAAAAGCAGAGACATTATTTGCCAACAAAGGTCCATCTAGACAAAGCTATGGTCTTTCCAATAGTCATGTATGGATGTGAGAGTTGGACTATAATGAAAACTGAGCACCAATGAACTGATGCTTTTGAACTGTGGTGTTGGAGAAGACTCTTGAGAGTCTCTTGGATTGCAAGGAGATCCAACCAGTTTATCCTAAAGGAAATCAGTCCTGAGTATTCATTGGAAGGACTGACGCTGAAGCTGAAACTCCAGTTCTTTGGCCACTTGATGCAAATAACTTACTTACTGGAAAAGACCCTGATGCTGGAAAGATTGAAGGCAGGAGGAGAAGGGGACGGCAGAGGCTAAAATGGTTGAATGGCATCACTGACTCAATGGATATGAGTTTGAATAAACTCTGGGAGTTGGTGATGGACACGGAGGACTGGCATGCTGTAGTCCATGGGTTCGCAAAGAGTTGATTGAACATGGTTGAGCGACTGAACTGAAGTAAGAAGGATCTTGCTGCAAATTCCTTGCTTAGGGGAATGTTTGCAGAACTTTCAGGCAAGCTAACTCCTTATTAGTGAATATTAGATTCTGTGCCTCCTTGAGAATGATCTTCTCTGAGCATTTTCACTGACAGTCCTCACTAGGGCTGGCAAGATTTGTGCAATTCACACATACTTGTGAAATTCAAAAACATTATCTCTTACTGACACACCATAATGATGGTAATAAACAGGGAAGCCCCTGTTCTAATAAACAAGTAATTAAAGTTGACAATAAATGTGTAAACATGATGCTAATTAGCAACTCCTCTCATAGCTGTTCCCAGTTTGTAGACATGCTTGGGAATGTGGATAAGACCAGGCACTCTGTATTCTCATCCATAGGTATATGAATATTGGGCAATAGGTGCCACCTTCTTGGTCAATATTTTTTTATTTTTCCCTTCTTTTTCTGGTAGAAAGTATTATTATATTTTTAAGTAAAGAAAATTACGTCATTTTTAGTATCTTGGTTTCCAATGTAATCTCCTTAACCTCAGATTTCCTGTAACCTTAAGGGAAAGTCGTTCAGTCGTGTTCCACTCTTTGTGATTCCATGGACTATATAGTCCAGAATACTGGAGTAGGTAGCTGTTCCCTTTTCCAGGAGATCTTCCCAACCCAGGGATTGAGCCCAGGTCTCCTGCATTGCAGGCAGACTTTTTACCAGCTAAGCCTCTAGGGAAGTCTAAGAATACTGGAGTGGGTAGCCTATCCCTTCTCCAGGAGATCTTCCTGACCCGGGAATCAAACTGCGGTCTCCTGCATTGCAGATGGATTCTTTACCAGCTGAGCTACCAGGGAAGCCCAAGGGAGACTGTAATTCATTACATAAAGTGCCTTTAGATATGGGAACGCTGGCCTCATTCTGAGTTCTTTCCAAACTTAGACACGGAGATGTGGTTTGTCAGTCCTCAGGATTTGGGAATGATGAGTGATATAAAGCTGAAAGGAGAAGGAGGTTAAGATTAACAAACAGTCTTAAATTAACAATAATAAATATTTTAAATAATAAATATTTATGTATATATCTATTTATTTGGCTGTGTTTGGTCTTAGTTGTGGCATGCAGGGTCTTTGTTGCCTCGTGTGGAATCTTTCATTGGGGCACGTGGACTCTCTGGTTGTGGCATGCAGCCTCAGTAGTTGAAGCATGTGGGCTTAGTTACTCCATGGCATCTTAGTTCTCTGACCAGGGTTCGAACCTGTTCCCCCTGCATTGCAAGGCAGAGTCTTAACCACTGGACCACCTGGGAAGTCCCAACAAATTCTCTTTATTGAACCAAGAAGTGGGCCACAAAGGGGACAGTGACCCGAATGGAGGTTCTATCCTGCTCGCAGGTGGAAGGGTGGTAGTTTAGAGCTTTTCTTCCAAGGCAGAAAGCATTTCCATTTATTCTTCCCTAGAGATGGTTTGCAAAACTATTTTTCAAAGAGAAGCAGCCACAATTAATTTCTTTAGTTCAGTTCAGTCCAGTCGCTCAGTCGTGTCCGACCCTTTGCGACCCCATGAATCGCAGCACGCCAGGCCTCCCTGTCCATCACCAACTCCCGAAGTTCACTCAAACTCATGTCCATCGAGTCAGTGATGCCATCCAGCCATCTCATCCTCTGTCATCCCTTTTTCCTCCTGCCCCCAATCCCTCCCAGCATCAGGGTCTTGCCCAACGAGTCAACTCTTCACGTGAGATGGCCATAGTATTGGAGTTTCAGCTTTAGCATCAGTCCTTCCAATGAACACCCAGGGCTGATCTCCTTTAGAATGGACTGGTTGGATCTCCTTGCAGTCCAAGGGACTCTCAAGAGTCTTCTCCAACACCACACTTCAAAAGCATCAATTCTTCGGCACTCAGCTTTCTTCACTGTCCAACTTTCACATCCATACGTGACCACAGGAAAAACCATAGCCTTGACTAGATGGACCTTTGTTGGCAAACTAATGTCTTTGTTTTTGAATATGCTATCTAGGTTGGTCATAACTTTTCTTCCAAGGAGTAAGCGTCTTTAAATTTCATGGCTGCAATCACCATCTGTAGTGATTTTGGAGCCCCCAGAAATGAAGTCTGACACTATTTCCACTGTTTCCTCATCTATTTGCCATGAAGTGATGGGACCAAATCCCATGATCTTTGTTTTCTGAATGTTGAGCTTTAAGCCAACTTTTTCACTCTCCTCTTTCACTTTCATCAAGAGGCTCTTTAGCTCTTCTTCACATTCTGCCATAAGGGTGGTGTCATCTGCGTATCTGAGGTTGTTGATATTTCTCCCAGCAATCTTGATTCCAGCTTGTGTTTCTTCCAGCCCAGCATTTCTCATGATGTACTCTGCATATAAGTTAAATAAGCAGGGTGACAATATATAGCCTTGACGTACTCCTTTTCCTATTTGGAACCAGTCTGTTGTTCCATGTCCAGTTCTAACTGTTGCTTCCTGACCTGCATATAGGTTTCTCAAGAGGCATGTCAGGTGGTCTGGTATTCCCCTCTCTTTCAAATTTCTTAGTCATGAGCAAAAACCCTGATGCCCTAACTATAAATTTTTTTTTCTAAGAAATCCTCTTTTTCATCTGCTTTATTATTTTTTGATTGATGTAGTAGGCAAAAGAAACACAAGCATGATTTTCTCCTAGTCGCTTTCCTCTTTTATTTCGCCAGTAGTTGTCCTCATAAGGATTACATTTTTTCCTTAGGTCCTCTTTCTCTTATCTTTCCAAGGCCATGACTTTATCCAGGAGGTCTCCTGAATATTGAGGTAAGGAAAAGCAGTATTGCCTAGTAGTTAAGGATACCGACTTGTGGTTCAGAAAGACTTGATTTTGATCCTTACTTCACTATCATTTCAGTCAAGACAGGTCACATTATGCTGAAATAACAAACAGCACCACATTTTCAGTTTCTCAACACAATGAAAGTTTATTTGGTCTTCTCAGCAAGACATTGCAAGTCTCAGTGACCCTGCAAGGCAGCTTCCTTCATGTGGTGGCTCAGTGGTCCAGGCTGCTTTGGACTCACGGCACATCCATCTTGACACATGCTCCTGTGAGCTCAGTGACAAATCAGGCACAGAGGACAACATGCCAGCTCTGCAGTGTGTCATCCCAGGAATATCTTGTCACTTGAAGTCACAATCCATTGGCAACATCATCCACAAAACCCTGCACGATTGCAAACAGAGATGGTAACTACAGTTTTACATGTATCCAGAAAGGGGAAGGGAATCAGAAATGTTGGTGACCATTGTTATTAACCACCATAACCACATACTGACTGCTTGATCTTGGGCAAGTTACTAAACTCTCTGAGCCTCAGTTCCCTCTCTTTTAAAATGGGAAAAATATTACATAACCAATAAATTTCTTGTGAAGATTAAATAAGACAAAGCATATAAAGTGTTCAGCATGGTGTCTAACATATTGTTCAAGAAGTGGTAGACATCTAATCCACTCCCTACTTAGCAACCAGAGTGACCTTTTAAAAAATGGAAATCCATTACTTAAAAATTTTCAGTGGCTTCCCAGCTCACTTAGAATTTAATGCAATCTTTCACCATTGTTTCGGGACTCTGCATGACACGATTCTTGTCCTCTCTGATTTCATTTTCCACCCCCACCCCCACCCCCGCTCATTCCCTCATCTCCAGTCACACCTGCCTTCTGTCTGTTCCCTGAACATGCTACATTGTCTCCACTTCAAGCTCTATGCTTGCTGACTTCTCTGATTGAAACACTCTACCCCAGGTGTTTGCATCACTAGTTCCATTTCACCTCTTTGGTCTAAAATCAGGAAGACTTCCCTGTCTTCCCCATCTATTTCCTTCCAGTCAATACGTGCACTAGTGAGTCATTCCCTATCACATTACCCTGTTAAGTTTCTTTATAGCACTTATCACCGCATGAAATTACTTGTTTTATTTATTTCTCTGTTTATCTGTTTTCCACACTAGGATGTGAACTTTGTGACAGCAAAATCTTCATCTGTCTTGCTTCCTACTGAATTCCTGTCACCAACAATGGTCTAGATTCCAGTGCTAAATGCACAAATCTTTTCTCAGCACCTTTCCCATATCATTGTGTTGCCTTTTTCTGATATTGATTCGAAACTTGCTCTTAACTCACTCTTGTCTGGAGAAGAATTATCCACTCAGAGCCGGGGAATGGCCAGCCCTGTTCACATGGCAGCTGATGGTGGGAAAATGAGGTCCTGATTCTGAACTTTGTCTTCTAAGCCAGTGTTCTGCACAGTGGAGCTCAAGAAGAACTAGACAAAAAGATGCAACCCAAGCCCCATACTGGACGTATTAAGTCAAGATCTCTGGAAACGAGAACCTACCCAAGGAATCTGCACTTTAAACAAGCCCCCAAGCTGATCTTTGGGCTTCTCAGGTGTCACTAGTGGTAAAGGACCTGCTTGCCAATGTAAGAGACGTG
Organism: Neotragus pygmaeus; assembly: GCA_006410875.1. NCBI lineage: Eukaryota > Metazoa > Chordata > Mammalia > Artiodactyla > Bovidae > Neotragus > Neotragus pygmaeus. Next base: position 23,893 of record SJYV01020287.1, read on the forward strand.
TGGGTTCAATCCCTGAGTCAGGAAATCCCATAGAGTAGGACATGGCAACACACTCTAGTATTCTTGCCTGGGAAATCCTATACAGAGAAGCCTAGTGGGCCACAGTCCCTAGTGTTGCAATGAGTTGGACACAACTGAAGCAACTTAGCATGCTCGCAAGCTCATCTTTAAAGCACGCTAAGGCTTAAGAGGCATTCTCCCAGGTCTTAAGTTCAGCCTATCAATGAAGCACACTCAAACAGTTCTTTTTCCTAGTGATTGCTCACATAGATACTTGCATTGTCCTGTGAATGATCAAACTCTCCATCTGAGGTCAGAATAGAGTGCTTTGGGGCACAGAAATCACAGGCACCGTTACTGAGTGCCCTATGTATGAGTTATCAATTGGAACAAATTACTTCAAAACTCAATATGCTTCTAACATTTGGGGACACTTTTCTGCTCACTAGAAACCCCTTGAGAGAAATAGGGTAAAGTAACATGAGTCATGAGCAGGAATAAGAGAGAAAATTTCCATTTCAAATTATTCCTTATTAGTGTCTCAAATTATTCCTTATATTCCTCATTGGACAAGGAGGCTGGGATATTGGTTAAGCTGGGGCTGTAATATTACTCTAGATTCTTAAAATCCACAATTGAAAGAGTCATGGTAACAATGGCTATGCTGATGGTCAGGGTGGTCATAAGCCATTCAGCAAATATGTATCGAGCAGCTACTACTACATGTCATCACTGACCTAAGCACACGGGATCAAAATGGACCAAAGCCAAAACATTAAAACAAGACAAAGCAAAACCCCTCCTTGCCCCATGGAGCTAAAAGAGGAAATGGAAGGAAATGATCCTAGCATCTCACTCCCTGTTGGAAACATTTCCTTTGCAAGAGTTCTTAGTCCTGAGAGAATTAGTTTCCACCCAGTGCCGAATTCAAATGAGAGATTCCTTAACTTCATCTCTTCCAAGACTTGAAGGTGAATATCTACTCAAAATGCTTACAAGCAGGGAAAAGGACTTTGGTTGAGGGGTAAATGTCTCTACAGAGGTGTGTTGGAGTGGGGATTGTGATAACAGAGAGAGGACTTAAAACAACTACATTTATCTCACAGTTTCCATCAGTCAGGAATTCAGGCACAGCTTAGTTGTGTCTTCAGGTTCTTTAATGAGGCTGCAATCAAGATGTTAGCCAGACTCAAGGCTCAGCTGGTGAAGGACCTGATTCCTAGCCCACTCAGGTGATCACTGGCAATCAGTTCCTTGTGGGCTGTTGGACTCAGAGCCTTGGTTCCTTGCGGGCTATTGGCTGGAGGCTGTCTGTCCTCAGTTCCTTGCCACGAGGGCCTCTCCGTGGTGCCCCTCACAGTGTTGCATCTGATTTCCATCAGAGTGAGCAGGAGAGGAGAGCCAGTGAGAGAATGTCAGCAAGAGGCAAGTCACAGTCTTGATCTCTGAAGTGACATTCCATCACTTTGACTATATTCTATTTATTAGAAACAAGTCACTAAGTCCAGCCCACACTCCAAAGGAGGCAATTACACAAGGGCATGAGTACCAGGAAATGGGGAGCATTAGGGCTTTGGCCACCTCATGCGAAGAGTTGACTCACTGGAAGAGACTCTGATGCTGGGAGGGATTGGGGGCAGGAGGAGAAGGGGACGACAGAGGATGAGATGGCTGGATGGCATCACGGACTCGATGGACGTGAGTCTGAGTGAAGTCTGGGAGATGGTGATGGACAGGGAGGCCTGGAGTGCTGCGATTCATGGGGTCATGAAGAGTCGGACACAACTGAGCGACTGAACTGAACTGAACTGAGGGCCCCTTTTAGAAGCTGCTTGCCACACCTTAGCCTTCGTTTTGAACTTGTCTTTTGACATGGGACACAGTATGACAGACAATAAGTATACGGAGATTCTATATGGCCCTTGGAAGCTTAATTTAAAAGGCAATGTTGCATCATAAGAGGACCATACACTTTAGGCCTCAATCAGAATCTTGCCTTTGCTGATCATCAACTGTATATAACTTTAAACTTTGTTTTTCTGAGCCTTGGTTTTCTCATTCACAAAGTATGGAAAATACCTACTGCCTAAGGAGTTTTGAGGATCAAAAATTCACTTGGGCAAGGCACTTTTTAAAATGCAGATTCTCAGGTTGCTCCCCAAGAAATTCATGTGCAGTAGACTTAGGGTGGCTCTTAAGAATTTCTGTTTTTATGTATGGCAAACCCAATAGAGTATTGTAAAGTTAAATTTAAAAATAAATAAATAAATAAATTTTAAAAAAAAATAAAAAAAATAAAATTTTGTTAACTTTTAATTTCATTTTGGAGTATAGCCAATTAACAATGTAGTTTCAGGTGGACAGCAAAGGGACTCAGCCATACATACACGTGTATCCATGATCCCCCAAACTCCCCTCCCATCCAGGCTGCCACATAAAGGAATTTCTATTTTTAATAAGTACATTTGCAAAAGATGTATGGCTTGGTATATGACAGCTATTAATAATCTGCATGATAACAGTAATTCTGCAATTATTCTTGAGGAATTATAAAGGGACTATGTATTTAAACTGTGAATTAGTGGAAAGCAAACTGCATTGAGGATTAGAAGATGTGCAAGTTTTAGCCCTTACTTTGCTATCGGATCTCAGGCACAGTCACCTAATCTTTTTGGATCTCTTTTTCCCCCTAGCCTCTGTAAAATGCCTTCCACCCTGAGTACTCTGTCTAGGAAAAGAAACAATAGCTACTAGATGGCATCCCTTTAGGGCTCCCCTGGTTGCTGAAAAAAGTGCAGTGGCCTCTATAATAAGTCTTTTGTGAATCTCTGCATCTCCTAATATTTCTTCCTGAAGACTATTCCTTTGAGCCTCTCATTCTTCTACTCTTTTAATTCATATGACCCCCAGCATCCCTGTATGTAATGAAATATATCTGAAAACAACCTCATTTAAAAGAATAAATCTATTAAGGAGCTGAGAACTTTCTGGCGTGGAATGAAAAATATTGATTGCTTCTCACCTGTTAACAGTGAAATCCCATCCAGTTAATTAACCTGCTAAGAGATAAAGTTTATTTCTGCCCTTCACCTTCAGCTCCAAATCTTTAAAACCATTAAAACAAGTACCGGGTCAATGAATAAATCTTCTCCCAGAGTGGCATTCAGGGCCTTCTGTAACGTGGCTTCAGTCTACCTTTCTAACTTTACTTCTAGCTACTTACCTTCAAGCACCTTCCACTCCAGGCAAATGAAAGAATCAAAGTATTTCAGCATTCCTATTGCCAGAAATATACTTCCCTCCTCTGAAGTCTACATATTAACTCAGTTCAAATGTCACTTCTTAAAAAAAAGCTTTCCTACAGCTCTGGCATCTCCACCTCCTCCCACCTCTCCTAACTGCTGCCAGGGTCTAAGCATTAATTACCTCCTATTTCTAAACATTTTTCAAAATTTGAATACCTTTGTAGTATTTATTACTTTATAACTTATATTATGATTTTGTATGTTTATAGTACTAGACCTTAAAGGATGCAGTTTCAATCAATTCATTTTTATGTTCCCCACATCTTTCAACACAATGCCTTACTTATAATTGGTGTTTAGTAAATGTTTTTTTGAATGCTTGAATGGAGACCCATTGATCTATGATTTTAATTCTTAAGGGGCTTACAACTACTGTTTCATCATCAGTATCAGAAGAATCTGACTCAGTGAGGCATTTTTCAAGATTTACATTATGTTCAAAACAGAACTTTCAAGCTTTCCAGGTTTTTTGAAAACAGTCTTGTTGCTTCCCACCCTTAGCAGCTTTCTGTTTCTGAAATCTTTTTGCTGTCAGTGGAAGAGTTGGAAAAGACAGTCTTCTTATGTATATCACCCCTTTCAATGACTCTGAGTAAAGCTTCTTATGGGTTTTGTATCTCCTGCCCCAATTTACTTCCATGACATACTTGGAACCAGTGTTTTATTGGCATAAAAACCTGAAACTCAGTTTCAGGTAAAACAGATATTCAGTCATGTATGAGAGCATTCACATAGGTGTGCCTAGGATAAAGAGGAAAAATACGATAGCTTCACTGAAGCAAAAAGGCCATCCATCACTCGTTGTTCATTTTCTTTTTAATTTTTATTTATTTTTAATTTAAAAACAATTTAAAATTTTCTGAAACATTCATTTTCTTTATCACCCAGAAGACTTTAGGTGCCTTCAAGGATTCTTGCCTTCAAGGATTTGAGTCTTATAAAGGGAGATGAATATATGATGAAATCATTATTAAAGACTAATTTGCACAATGTCAGAGGCAAGCACAAGGAAATGTGGAGCACAGAGAATTTTCTTTGAGATAAGATGGATTTTTTTAAGCAAAGAAAATCTTTTCTGTAGCACAGTAGTCATGTTCATATCAATAAAATACATATTATTTTGGAGTTGTTAACAGCACCATCCTCTTCCAACTACTCACCTTGGCCCAGGTGTCAGCATCTGTGGTGGGTTCTGAGGCATGATTCAACCAAGTAGCCACCCTGGGTTAACCAAGACCCGTACTTACATCCTTGCTTCTTAGAACTTGTAGGAAAGAATCACTGAAAGAGATGGCAGCAAAGGGATATAGTCTTCTTGTGACTCACAGGGCTGTCGATATTTTGAAATGGAGGTTTTTGCATGCTACTCTGTCTATGGCTCCAACATTTTTAAAGGAGATGACTCATTGGGATAGTTTGTCCAAGTCTATGACCTTGGCAGTGTGTGTGTGTGTGTGTGTGTGTGTGTGTGTGTAGTGTGTGCACACATGCGCACATGCATGGAGGGTGAAGAGGGAGGGATTCGTTTTGAGGAAAGGCAAGAAAGCAATCCTAAGTTTTAAATGACCAAAGCCCACAGCTGCTAAGTACTGAGTATTTGTAAAAACCACTTAAAATTTTCCTTTTTCTTCACATTTAAGGACACTTTTCTATTCACTAGCAACTCATTGAGAAGGATGGAGTAGGATGACATGAGTCAGAAGTAGAAATAAGAGAGGAAATTAACATCCATCTCAAATTATTTCTTGTCAGTGGTTCAGTGAAAGGCTCAAATAGAGGGAAAGCTGGAGACATTGGTTAAGATGAGGCTGTAATGTCATTCTGGATTCTTATATTACAATTGAAAGAGGTCTATGGCTTGGAGTAATGATGGTTTTAGGCTTCCCTGATGGGAAATAGATGGGGAAACAGTGGAAACAGTGTCAGACTTTATTTTTCTGGGCTTCAAAATCACTGCAGATGGTGATTGCAGCCATGAAATTAAAAGACGCTTACTCCTTGGAAGGAAAGTTATGACCAACCTAGACAGCATATTCAAAAGCAGAGACATTACTTTGCCAACAAAGGTCCGTCTAGTCAAAGCTATGGTTTTTCCAGTGGTCATGTATGGATGTGAGAGTTGGACTGTGAAGAAAGCGGAGCACCGAAGAATTGATGCTTTTGAACTGTGATGTTGGAGAAGACTCTTGAGAGTCCCTTGGACTGCAAGATCCAACCAGTCCATTCTAAAGGAGATCATTCCTGGGTGTTCATTGGAAGGACTGATGCTAAAGCTGAAACTCCAATACTGTGGCCACCTCATTCAAAGAGTTGACTCATTTGAAAAGACCCTGATGCTGGGAGGGATTGGGGGCAGGAAGAGAAGGGGACAACAGAGGATTAGATGGCTGGATGGCATCACCGACTCAGGACATGCGCTTGAGTAAACTCCAGGAGATGGTGATGGACAGGGAGGCCTGGTGTGCTGTGATTCATGGGGTCGCAAAGAGTTGGACGCAACTGAGTGACTGAACTGAACTGATGGCTCCAATGGTAAAGCATCTACTTGCAGTTCAGAAGACCTGGGTTTGATCCCTGGGTCAGAAAAATACCCTGGAGAAGAAAATAGCAATCCATTCCAGTATTCTTGCCTGGGAAATTCCACAGACAGAGGAGCCTGGCAGGCTGCAGTCCATGGGGTTGCAGAGTCGGACACGATTGAGCAACTAACACAATTGACTTTGGTGAAAGTGGTCATAATCCACTCAACAAATATGTATTAAGCACCTACCACATGCCACCACTGACTTAGGCACATAGAATTTAAATGGACTCAGAAAAATTTCTGTCTAGAAGTTTATATTCTAGAAAAAACTGGCAAAAATGGTGTTAGCATCAATCCCTGTTAGAAATATTTTCTTCTCATGAGTTCCTAGTCATGTGAAGGACTTAGTCTCCATCAAGTCCCAGCATCAGTGCAAGAATCACAAAAATTTCTGTCTTTCAAAGCTGGCAGACTGGTATCTGCTTAAAATGTTTATATGAGTGGGGAAATGGGACTCTGGTTGAGATGTAGAAGTCTCTGTGTATGTGAGTTGAGGTGGCAGTAACAGTGTATAGTGGGAAGAAATTCTATAGCGGTGCCATCCACACTGACACACTATCCCAAGCTGGGGGGAAATGTACGAGTTAGTACCCGAATGCTCCCCTCCACCCCACTTGCCTTTCTCTCTCTTCCACCACTTTGCTCCCTCCTCCTTTCCTTCCTAAATCCCTCCTTCTCCTTCCTTCCTTTTCGCCTGGTCCCCCCGCATCCCCTTCCCTCGAACAGTGCTTCTCTTCTCCCCTCTCTCCTTCCCCCTCTAGTCTCTTTGCCTCCTCAATCCCTCCCCGGCGTCTGCGTCAGGCCCCCCACTTGCGTGACGCTCTGGGTCTTGGTGGGAGCTGTCCACTCGCCTAGGGTGCTGAATGCAGCAGCGGCGGCGGAGAGAGCTGAGAGCCGATTCTCTGCTCCAGGAACCTTGCTTCCAGACCTCGGACGGTCAGCTTACCGCCTGCCACCTCCGTTCCAGCACCACCCCTTTGGGAACTGAGCCAGGGGGGCAGCAGTCGCGGCGGGCGGGTGCTGAGCAACGGCGGAAGACGAGACAACACCTGGCAGCAGCCTGGAATCTGATTTGCTTCCTCTCGCCTTTTCAAAGAGATATATTTATACATGGTTTTGGGGGAGTCGCGAGAACCCAGCCGGAGCCAAGTGCTGGCTACCTCCCACCTCGGCCACGCTGCTTCGTTCCCCCCTCTCCACCCTTAGCTGGTACTGCAAACAAGCCTTACCTCGTTGCTTCTACGAAGAGAGGTAGCAACAGCGAGCCCAGCCAGCCAGAGGCAGAGGAGAGGAGGGAGGGGTTGGGAGGGGGGGGCGCGCAGAGAGCCGACCGAGGCCGCCCTTGGTGGGGGTAGCAGGGGCAGAGCCGCCGGGAAGACCCGGCAGCCGCCCTTCTCCGCCTCCATCCCTCTAGAAGCGCTCTTTCCTGATTATTTGAGAACCGAATTGTTCTTATTTCACTAGTATTATTTCATTTTTTATTACCCTTACTCCTCACTCCCCAGCCGCCCCCACCCCTACGCCCTGTCTCTTATACACATCTAGATGTGTATAAGAGACAGCCTTGGCAGTGTGTGTGTGTGTGTGTGTGTGTGTGNTATTTCACTAGTATTATTTCATTTTTTATTACCCTTACTCCTCACTCCCCAGCCGCCCCCACCCCTACGCCTGCCTCGCCTCTGGTTGCATGGCAGCGCTGCCTGGGCGCAGGGGCTCAGAGCTGGCCCCCCGGGAAGGAGGCGGAGGCGGAGGATCATGAAGCCGGGAGTCTCGGCCGCGTCGGACGGCGAGCTGCAGCCAGAGGACGAGCCGGAGCGGCCCCCGCCCCGGAGACACCCAGACGCCACCGACAAGCAGTCGCCGCCGCCGCCACAGCAGCATCGGTGGCCGCGGGCAGATCCGGAAAGAGAGAAGGAGGGCGACGGCGGCCCAGAGGAGCAACCCGAGAAGGCGAGGCCACTCACCCGCCCGGACCTGCCCTTCTACCGCCCCTTGCCCCTCGCCCCAAGGGACCTTTGATGGAGCCAGGGAAGGGGGCCGAGGGTTTACAGACTGCCACGGGGCTGGGCAGGGGGTTCTGATCATGTAACTACTCCCCTTAGTTCCCTCCCGCACACACGCCCCTCTTCTCTACCCCTTACCTCTGCTCCACTGCCTCCCACTCCCCAAACACACACCCTTCCTCTAGCCAGGATCTTAATGCTCAGGAAGGAGGTGGCTCTGCAAGGGTTAAACGATCTTTTCTGTTTTTCCCTTTCTTTTCCCCGTCCCCAATCCCTGATTTTCCCACCTCTCTTCTCCTAATTGGCTTTCCCCTCTTCTGTACAGCCCTTCCGCTGCAGAGGCAAAGCACAAGCCCCTTGCCCAGTATCACCTGGATCTCTTCCCCACCACCCACTGCTCTCTTAAAAGCAACTCTGGTGCTTCTGGGGGTTAATTGCCCCAGTTTTCTGCCCAGGAGAACTAAAACTTCTCCCAACCTCCTCTCTTCCCCTCCTCACCGCCCCCAGGCCCTCAAAACCAACCTCCTACTACCTAAGGAAAACTCTCTTTTCTCTCTAGCACATGCAGTCCTCAATTCTTCACTGAGCTAGTTTGCTCTAAGCCCAGCTCAGTCCACTCCAAATTTTATTGATAACCTTCCTCACCCTTTTATATGAAGAAATTTCCCACTGCCTGGGAATTTGAGAAAAACCCAATAAGCCTCTTCCCAGGGAACTTTCTAACAGTCAGACTTTGATCTCAAGGCCCTAACAGCCCATCCTCAACTTTTTTTCCTATCCCCTGCCTGTACCAGTGCTACCGGGTCAAAAGCAAAGGGGGAGATACGCTGAAAGCTTAAGGTTTGGGTAGAGGTAGGAGAGGCAAGACAATTTTTTCTTGGGCTGTCCAGGTAGAGTTCAGGACCAGTGACTCTCAGTTGCCAGTCCTGGGAGTCATTTATTTGCTACTTGGAGGGGATGTAAGAGGAGTCAGCAAGAACGAAGACTCCCTCCATCATAACACAGATACACTGTGGACCCCCAGACCATCCTATCCTCCGCAAAGACTCCACCTGCTCCTCCTGGGCTCTCTGCTTCCACTGGGCACATGCTGATGCCCCTGAGTGGGCTGCTCTGGTGGTGGTGGTGCTGCTGTGCCTGGAACCGCTGTGGATTGTGCACCCCAGCTCCCCAGATGTTGCGCCACCAGGGTCTACTCAAGTGCCGCTGCCGTATGCTCTTCAATGACCTGAAGGTTTTCCTCCTGCGGCGCCCCCCTCCAGCGCCCCTGCCCATGCACGGGGAACCCCAGCCCCCTGGTTTGGCGGCCAACAACAACACCCTTCCGGCTCTGGGTGCCGGGGGGTGGGCAGGCTGGAGGGGCCCTCGAGAAGGGGTGAGCAGGGAGACCCCTCCCCTGCCACCTCCACCACCTTTGCCACCTTCTGTGGAAGATGACTGGGGTGGCCCGGCCACAGAGCCACCTGTCTCGCTGCTCAGCAGTGCCTCGTCAGATGACTTCTGTAAAGGGAAGGCTGAGGATCGCTACTCACTGGGCAGCAGCCTGGACAGTGGCATGAGGACCCCACTCTGCCGCATCTGCTTCCAGGGGCCGGAACAGGTGAGACCCTTCTCCCGTTTTCCTACGCGCCTACTTGCTCTATGCTGTCTCCAGGAGGAGGACTGTAAGCTTTAAGGGATCCTCAGTGATGTTTCATGTGGGTAAATTTTCTCGAGAGGTATCTGGTGCCTGGTGGAGCCTGTTTTGCATTTTCCTTCCATATGTTCAATTCCATCCCCAAATTCCATAAGTGTCCTTAGAGGGGAAGATTTGGAAGTTGGAAGGGATGAAATGAAGGAACTTTGGTGGTACATTCGTGCTTATTGCCAAGATATCCTTGTATCTGATTTGTTGTTAGTGACATTTCCCCAGACTGTCTTCAGTTCCAGATTCAAACTTCTTCGCTGTTTGATAGTGTGTGGAGATCTTGTCCTTACAGCCTACATCTGTTTCTTCACTTTGAGATGATCCCTTCCCATATTATATTGACATCCTCGGCAGTGTATTTTAGTTACTGAGGAGGAAATGGAGAGGGTTTGTAAGTGTGAAGATTATACAGTTTGCTAAGATACTTCTTGTCAGACTCAAGTTTTTCTAGGTTGAAAGTGTTAGGTAAGTAGGGTGAGAGGGAGTTTAAGGAAAGTGGAGAAGGAAGTAGTGAGTCTGATCATAACTATTCCCCTTGGCAGGTCTGAAAGCACATGAACTTAGAAAGTCCCTTAAACTTTCCCCATCAGGATAGAGATACCAAGTACCTTATGGACCAGAGTCTTCCCAAGGCCAAGGTTCTCCCTACCCTCACTCATTCATATTTTCAAAGACATACTCGCACCACCCCTTCTAGCTCCATTTTTAATCTAGTGTCTGCAGTGATGGAGAATATGTGCACATTCTTCTGGAATCATAAATTGTGGCAACACAATTCTGGCCCACAGAATCCCAGATAAGAAAGGTTCACCTGAAAATCTAACTTAGTTAGTGATGCTGGAGAAGGAACATTCAGTTGCACCCTGGGCAGGGTTATATGGTCACACATCAGCCCCTTCTTCACTAGCCTCCTGGAAGTGGGGGTCAGGCTTCTGGGTGCTCCTACAACAAGTGATGGTGTGGTAGGATGACATGCTGTTACAGCCTCTAGTTTCTGTTGAAGGCTTTGTCTTTGAGAGACAAGCTTTGCAGACATTTTCATTCATTTTGTGTTTGCTTGGAATGAGCAGGGCACTTCAGGACAGAAGATGACTAGGGCCATGGCCCGGGCATAATGAGAGGAAGTAATGTTGATCTTAGTGTGAATACATGTCTCTGAGAGGCTGAGGGCAGGCTTCCTCCTTTTGTGACTGGAGTGGGTTTCCGTTCCCTTCTCCAGGGGATCTTCCCTACCCTGGGGATTGAACCCAGGTTTCTTGCATTGTAGGCAGATTCTTTACCATCTGAGCCACCAGGGAAGCCCTTTTGTGACGAGGTTTGCCAAAAAGTCCCAACTGGACTGCAGCCTAGAGCCAAAGACTCCTGTTAAGCAGGAAGGTCCAGGTGCCTGCTCAGTGCCCCTCTCCCAGGGCCAGGCATCCAGTGCAGACACAAGGGGGAGTGACAGCTGAGAACAGGAAGTGTGTTTCACTTTGGGCTGCTCCCAATCAGCATCTGTCCCCATTAGAAGCCTCTTCTCAAAAAATAAAGAAAGAGAGAGAGAGACTGATTTCTTCTCCCATATGCCTGGTTCAGGTCTGAATGTCACAGGGGCACTGGGAGTGTGGCTTCTGGCAAGAATATGCTTGTCTCTAGCAAACAACAGGGCTTGGAACCTGTTCTGGATGATATTTATCTGCTGTGTGAACTCTTTCAATTTCTTTATTCCCCAGGGTCCCTTTTCCAACTTCTGTGATTTAAAAGAACCTTTTTCTATTCCCCACATTTCCTTATAAGTATGTTGAGATGATCCAGAAGATAATAAGCCTGAAAATGACTTGAAAGGGATTAATATATAATGACATATATTTTGCTTATGGTAAAGCAATATTTTGTTTAAAAAAATTCTTAGGAATACTGTGAAATATCTATCTTCAAGTGACATAAGGTCTGGTTGAAGGTTAGGAGCTTTCCTTTCTTGTTCGTTATTTTTATAGTGTGTCACAAATAAAGCATGGAGTGAAAAAAAAAAAAAAGCTAGTACCAATAAAGAAATGAGCTCTATTATTATGTGAAACGGATGGGAGATAGTGTGGGTACTAAGTCTGGATCAAATCAAGCACCCTCTGCATATGAGTACTATGTTTTGAGGCTTTGCTTTATTGGGGGCAGGAGCCGGGAGATTTTAATGGGTTGTGTTATACTAGAAACAAGAGTCACATGTGTTAGATGTGAACACACTTTCCCACTTTTTGCTTGTTTTTCTTCACAGGATTTCAGTGAGGAAGGGAGACAAAGGGGAGGAGATCAGGGAAACTCTCTAGAGAAGAAAGAGAAGTCAAACACAGGCAGAAAGTGAAAAGCTGAGATTTCAGTATTTTGTTTTCTGTTCAGGGAGGGAGCTGTCCAGCAATTGTTCACACGTGGACTTGCGGCTAATGCAGACAGTCTGCAATCTCAGTAGCTGAATTCTTGGTCTTTCCTCTGACCAGACAAAGGAACTGAACAGCTCCTTGGTCACTTGCCACTACTCCAGGGGCTAAAAGGATGCCAAAGCTGAAAATCTGGTCTCTTCCTACCGAAGGCTTGAAATGTATGTGGTGAGGGGCAGGCAACTGAAAGATCCAACAAGTTCCAAGTTCATATATATCTCTAAAGGACTTAGTATTTATTCATTCACACATGCATATATTTAGCAAGTTTGTTGGGCACCTACAGCATGCCAGATATTGTTTCAGACCCTGGGTTTCCAGGGGAGAACAATACAGATGAGACCTCTGGTCTCCTGAAGCTAATGTTCAAGTGAAGATGCAGAAACAGACAAGTAAACTAGCAGTATTTCAGTATTTTGTTTATCACAAAAAAAGTGATAAAGTGATTTCAGATGGTGTTGAGTGCTGTGATGAAGGCAAAACAGGAAAATGAGTTAGGCAAGGAGGAGGGGGAGGGCTTGGGAGCTACATTACACAGACAGATTGTGAGCAGCTTCCCTAAGAATATACCATCTGAGCTGATACCTAAGTGATGCAAATGACCCAGGGACACATACAAAGGTCTAGAAGAAGAGTTATCCAGGTAGAGGAGACGGCAGGTTCAAAGGCCCAAGAATGAGCACACTTAGTATGTTTGAGAAACAGAAGAGTGGACAGGAGGAGAGAGAGGGGTGGGGTGTGAACAAATGCTTTGAAGGCCAACTCGGCTCCACACTGGACAACTGCCTGAGTGGCCAGCTCCTCCCCTCAGCCAGTCATTTGGGTGGGGCAGGGATCAGTCAGTCAAGGATCCATGAGAGCATGGGACAAGAGCCTGGCTGGCAACCCTTCGCTCTCCATCTCTGCTTGAAGCTGCCCTAGTTCATGTCCAGGAAGTGTGCCGTGGCGGGTAAGCGGAGGTCTCTGAAGCCAGAGAGCCCCAGTTTGAGGCCTGAACAATTTGCACAGATCCTCTGTGCTTCAGGTTCCTCATTTGTAAAACTGACCTGATAACGATAGTCCCAAAGTTCAAAACGTCGTTCTGAGCACCAGATCGGTCAACACCGTTAGAGCGGTGCTGTCGCGGTGTTTGTTGCTCTTGTGATCTCAGAGATAAGACATTACCTCCTTTCCCACAGACTTGGTTTAAAAGGAAAAGTGTGCTCCAGCTTCCAGGCTGACAGGAGGACTGCTGTGCTGTGGTCCGTCTGTGTGGTAGCTCGCTTCTTGCTCACTCACGATGCTCTAGACAGTGCTGCTCTTCTGTTTCCATCATCAAAAGGCTATGTTAAGTGCCCACCTCTGCCTGCTGCTCTGCTGAGCAGGGTGTGGAGACACAGGGCAGATGCGGGCCTGCCCCCTCTGGGAGTTTCGAAATCTAACCCAGACATCACAGAAGCTGATAGAGATCAAGAACATACAGACAATGAGTAGCAGGTGAATTACAGTAATATCAGGGCAAGGAAGAGATGCGTGCTTAAAAGCAGCTAGTGTGTGGGGTGCCTATTCAGAGAGACAAGTAGATGGATTTGCTACCTTTTCTCCAATTAGTCAGAGAAGGTTTCTCTGATGCTGCTGCAGACTAAGTGAGAAGAAATAGACTTAGGCTGAGTTTAGACAGCTGGAAGCAGAAGAGATGTAAGGCACAAGAATATGTTACAAAGAGGTGAAACTATCTCCCAGCCTAGGTCAGCTGTGGAGCTCCTAGAGTGGGTACAAAGATGGAATCTACCATAATAGAGGGGGTGGTGGGTGATGGGGTACCTGTTTTGGACCTAATGAAAAGCAGGAAATAAGTCTGGAAGGGATTAAGTCTGGTCAGCCTCCCTTATTCTTCCTGGGGTTCATGTTTCTGGAGCTCCGAGTTCAGAAGGGGCCAGAGTAATGTGAAATATTTTAGTCAATGTTTTTGGATCTCAGAAAGTAGGAGAAGAGGACATTGCTGGGTTAAATGGAAACTGGGAACCCCCAGATGCAAGGAGAACTCTGGGAACAGAGATCAAATAGAGCATTTTGGGAGAGAAGAAATAATATATTATTTTTCTTATCATCATGGTTCAATTTTATACTTCTTTGTGTGATTAATTAATATCTATATCCACAAAGAATAGACCCATACCTAACATTTATGGACCACAGGGCCAGAGCATGGATATAGTCTCACATATCATCAGTGCAGTTCAGTTCAGTCCCTCAGTCATGTCTGACTCTTTGCGACCCCATGGACTGCAGCACGCCAGGCTTCCCTGTCCATCACCAACTCTTGGAGCTTACTCAAACTCATGTCCATTGAGTCGGTGATGCTATACAACCATCTCATCTTCTGTCATCCCCTTTTCCTCCTGCCTTCAATCTTTCCCAGCATCAGGGTCTTTTCAAGTGAGTCAGTTCTTCGCATCAGATGGCCAAAGAATTGGAGTTTCAGCTTCAGCATCAGTCCTTACGATGAATATTCAGGACAGATTTCCTTTAAGATGGACTGGTTTGATTTCCTTGCAGTCCAAGGGACTCACAAGAGTCTTCTCCAGCACCACAGTTTGAAAGCATCAATTTTTCAGTGTTCAGCTTTCTTTATAGTCCAACTGTCACATCCATACATGACTATTGGAAAAACCCTTTCACATATCATAGGCCAAAATATTTAGAAGTAATAAAACCAGCTAATAAACTGTTAAACAAACTCCATTATATCCTTCTGTCCTGGAAGGATATACCTTCAAAACAACAAGGAAAACAGGTCTAAATTCAAAACTGTTAGAGTCCTCTGAATTCTGTGCTAGGCAAATGGGGACACTTGGCCCTTGGTCAACCGGCCACTCTGCTCAGATTCTCTTTCCACTGCTGGCTCCATCTTGTACAGTGACAAGCCTTGGACATACACATGTGACACACACACTGGCTTGTCCAAGCTCTATCTATCCCACCTCCAAAGAGCTTCCTCTTGCCTCTCTCCCTTTGAGCTTGAAGAAAGAGAACCATGAAGGTCTGGGGAGCAGGCTCATAGCTAAATAGGCAGGAATTCCAGGGTTTCAGGTAATCAAAGCATGTTCTAGAAAGGGGATGTGGGTCCCTGCAGGCTCCTCATTCTATGGAAAGCATGCAGCTGAAGAAGGACCAGAGTGGAGCCTTCTATAGCAAGGGGCCCCCTTGCCTGAGTCTAAGGAAGGCACTGCGAAGGGACTGTAAGAACCCTGGAAGCAGTGACTTGGTGGATTTGCTCATCAATCCAGTTCCTGGCTTTATGCTCCGTAAGTATTTGCTAAATGAATGAGCATGCAATGGGCAGCCCCCGAGGTACGGTAAGTGGGGAGAAGAGACTAAAAGAGAGAAAAATACATTAACCGGCTGACCATGTGCTGCAACCCAAGAAGGGGCAGAGTTGTCCTCTGTGATCACAAACGGCAGTGCCTTGGCCAGTGGTGGAATCTCCTGGGAAGCCAACTTGGGTTTTGATATTAGAAAAAACTTTCTATCAAAGCTGTCTCCAAGATAGCATAGGCTGCCTTAGAAAGGGGGCTCAAGTGGACAACTGAAACTAATGACACTCAAAATCCCCTTTGAGCTTGAGACTTGGGATTCATTATGAGATTGCTTGGGATCCAGAGAGATTTTAATCTAAGCAGAAAGAGACGGATCTGCATCCTTTTCTAATTCAAAGGGTCATCTAGTCCCAGAATATCTAGTTCCAGGGTCTATATAGCATGTGGCCTGTAAAAATGTATCTTCAGCAAAGATCACAAAGAACAGTCTCTGTCCTGTGTTTGTAGAAATCCTAAGGTGCTGATGAGGATGTGACGGCTGCAAGCCTGAATGTGCACCATGCACGTAAAATAGGAGAGCGAGCATTTCCTGAATGGCAGGCGGCAGACACCATCATGGACCTAAGATGCAGAACCATCCCAGGAAAGGGGAAGCAGACCTGTCACCACCTTTTCCCCAAATCATGTGTGAGCTATTTTCATTTCCCCGTCGGAGGTTTTTTCCCCACTATTGTTTCCCAGTTGCTGCATCTGACAGTCTTGGTCCTATTTTAGCTGGAAGGTCCAAGGACCCTTTGGTGAGGGTTCTCAACAAAGCTCTAATGCTTTATTGGGAAATGATGTAAGGAGGTTAAACCTCACCATTGGGTCCCTGGTCATTTTCCAGATTTAGCTCTCTATGTTTCACATGCACACATATGCACATGCATGCATATGAATAAAGCATGAAGTGGAGGAGGGGAGTTAGCCAGTGTCTTGACAGTGCTGGAGTGATTCTCACCTCAACTCTCGGTAGATTCTCTGCATGGTGCTCACTTTGGAGTAATCCTTCTTCACTTGCCAGCCTGCATCTGCTTGCGGTGGGTTGGCTAATTTATTGGGTGTGGCTTCTAGCTGAGGCCCCCATACAGAGAATTCATAGAGCTGAAATATGGATTTCAAAAAAGCCTGGAAGAAGAAATGAGAGATCCTGGGAATCAATATATCTCCCTCTCTCTCTCTCTGCACTCTTTTCCAGCTGGTATGTGGAGAAGCCCAGCTGTGGCTTGTGAGTTGGGGCTGTCTCTTATACACATCTAAGGGATTAATATATAATGACATATATTTTGCTTATGGTAAAGCAATATTTTGTTTAAAAAAATTCTTAGGAATACTGTGAAATATCTATCTTCAAGTGACATAAGGTCTGGTTGAAGGTTAGGAGCTTTCCTTTCTTGTTCGTTATTTTTATAGTGTGTCACAAATAAAGCATGGAGTGAAAAAAAAAAAAAAGCTAGTACCAATAAAGAAATGAGCTCTATTATTATGTGAAACGGATGGGAGATAGTGTGGGTACTAAGTCTGGATCAAATCAAGCACCCTCTGCATATGAGTACTATGTTTTGAGGCTTTGCTTTATTGGGGGCAGGAGCCGGGAGATTTTAATGGGTTGTGTTATACTAGAAACAAGAGTCACATGTGTTAGATGTGAACACACTTTCCCACTTTTTGCTTGTTTTTCTTCACAGGATTTCAGTGAGGAAGGGAGACAAAGGGGAGGAGATCAGGGAAACTCTCTAGAGAAGAAAGAGAAGTCAAACACAGGCAGAAAGTGAAAAGCTGAGATTTCAGTATTTTGTTTTCTGTTCAGGGAGGGAGCTGTCCAGCAATTGTTCACACGTGGACTTGCGGCTAATGCAGACAGTCTGCAATCTCAGTAGCTGAATTCTTGGTCTTTCCTCTGACCAGACAAAGGAACTGAACAGCTCCTTGGTCACTTGCCACTACTCCAGGGGCTAAAAGGATGCCAAAGCTGAAAATCTGGTCTCTTCCTACCGAAGGCTTGAAATGTATGTGGTGAGGGGCAGGCAACTGAAAGATCCAACAAGTTCCAAGTTCATATATATCTCTAAAGGACTTAGTATTTATTCATTCACACATGCATATATTTAGCAAGTTTGTTGGGCACCTACAGCATGCCAGATATTGTTTCAGACCCTGGGTTTCCAGGGGAGAACAATACAGATGAGACCTCTGGTCTCCTGAAGCTAATGTTCAAGTGAAGATGCAGAAACAGACAAGTAAACTAGCAGTATTTCAGTATTTTGTTTATCACAAAAAAAGTGATAAAGTGATTTCAGATGGTGTTGAGTGCTGTGATGAAGGCAAAACAGGAAAATGAGTTAGGCAAGGAGGAGGGGGAGGGCTTGGGAGCTACATTACACAGACAGATTGTGAGCAGCTTCCCTAAGAATATACCATCTGAGCTGATACCTAAGTGATGCAAATGACCCAGGGACACATACAAAGGTCTAGAAGAAGAGTTATCCAGGTAGAGGAGACGGCAGGTTCAAAGGCCCAAGAATGAGCACACTTAGTATGTTTGAGAAACAGAAGAGTGGACAGGAGGAGAGAGAGGGGTGGGGTGTGAACAAATGCTTTGAAGGCCAACTCGGCTCCACACTGGACAACTGCCTGAGTGGCCAGCTCCTCCCCTCAGCCAGTCATTTGGGTGGGGCAGGGATCAGTCAGTCAAGGATCCATGAGAGCATGGGACAAGAGCCTGGCTGGCAACCCTTCGCTCTCCATCTCTGCTTGAAGCTGCCCTAGTTCATGTCCAGGAAGTGTGCCGTGGCGGGTAAGCGGAGGTCTCTGAAGCCAGAGAGCCCCAGTTTGAGGCCTGAACAATTTGCACAGATCCTCTGTGCTTCAGGTTCCTCATTTGTAAAACTGACCTGATAACGATAGTCCCAAAGTTCAAAACGTCGTTCTGAGCACCAGATCGGTCAACACCGTTAGAGCGGTGCTGTCGCGGTGTTTGTTGCTCTTGTGATCTCAGAGATAAGACATTACCTCCTTTCCCACAGACTTGGTTTAAAAGGAAAAGTGTGCTCCAGCTTCCAGGCTGACAGGAGGACTGCTGTGCTGTGGTCCGTCTGTGTGGTAGCTCGCTTCTTGCTCACTCACGATGCTCTAGACAGTGCTGCTCTTCTGTTTCCATCATCAAAAGGCTATGTTAAGTGCCCACCTCTGCCTGCTGCTCTGCTGAGCAGGGTGTGGAGACACAGGGCAGATGCGGGCCTGCCCCCTCTGGGAGTTTCGAAATCTAACCCAGACATCACAGAAGCTGATAGAGATCAAGAACATACAGACAATGAGTAGCAGGTGAATTACAGTAATATCAGGGCAAGGAAGAGATGCGTGCTTAAAAGCAGCTAGTGTGTGGGGTGCCTATTCAGAGAGACAAGTAGATGGATTTGCTACCTTTTCTCCAATTAGTCAGAGAAGGTTTCTCTGATGCTGCTGCAGACTAAGTGAGAAGAAATAGACTTAGGCTGAGTTTAGACAGCTGGAAGCAGAAGAGATGTAAGGCACAAGAATATGTTACAAAGAGGTGAAACTATCTCCCAGCCTAGGTCAGCTGTGGAGCTCCTAGAGTGGGTACAAAGATGGAATCTACCATAATAGAGGGGGTGGTGGGTGATGGGGTACCTGTTTTGGACCTAATGAAAAGCAGGAAATAAGTCTGGAAGGGATTAAGTCTGGTCAGCCTCCCTTATTCTTCCTGGGGTTCATGTTTCTGGAGCTCCGAGTTCAGAAGGGGCCAGAGTAATGTGAAATATTTTAGTCAATGTTTTTGGATCTCAGAAAGTAGGAGAAGAGGACATTGCTGGGTTAAATGGAAACTGGGAACCCCCAGATGCAAGGAGAACTCTGGGAACAGAGATCAAATAGAGCATTTTGGGAGAGAAGAAATAATATATTATTTTTCTTATCATCATGGTTCAATTTTATACTTCTTTGTGTGATTAATTAATATCTATATCCACAAAGAATAGACCCATACCTAACATTTATGGACCACAGGGCCAGAGCATGGATATAGTCTCACATATCATCAGTGCAGTTCAGTTCAGTCCCTCAGTCATGTCTGACTCTTTGCGACCCCATGGACTGCAGCACGCCAGGCTTCCCTGTCCATCACCAACTCTTGGAGCTTACTCAAACTCATGTCCATTGAGTCGGTGATGCTATACAACCATCTCATCTTCTGTCATCCCCTTTTCCTCCTGCCTTCAATCTTTCCCAGCATCAGGGTCTTTTCAAGTGAGTCAGTTCTTCGCATCAGATGGCCAAAGAATTGGAGTTTCAGCTTCAGCATCAGTCCTTACGATGAATATTCAGGACAGATTTCCTTTAAGATGGACTGGTTTGATTTCCTTGCAGTCCAAGGGACTCACAAGAGTCTTCTCCAGCACCACAGTTTGAAAGCATCAATTTTTCAGTGTTCAGCTTTCTTTATAGTCCAACTGTCACATCCATACATGACTATTGGAAAAACCCTTTCACATATCATAGGCCAAAATATTTAGAAGTAATAAAACCAGCTAATAAACTGTTAAACAAACTCCATTATATCCTTCTGTCCTGGAAGGATATACCTTCAAAACAACAAGGAAAACAGGTCTAAATTCAAAACTGTTAGAGTCCTCTGAATTCTGTGCTAGGCAAATGGGGACACTTGGCCCTTGGTCAACCGGCCACTCTGCTCAGATTCTCTTTCCACTGCTGGCTCCATCTTGTACAGTGACAAGCCTTGGACATACACATGTGACACACACACTGGCTTGTCCAAGCTCTATCTATCCCACCTCCAAAGAGCTTCCTCTTGCCTCTCTCCCTTTGAGCTTGAAGAAAGAGAACCATGAAGGTCTGGGGAGCAGGCTCATAGCTAAATAGGCAGGAATTCCAGGGTTTCAGGTAATCAAAGCATGTTCTAGAAAGGGGATGTGGGTCCCTGCAGGCTCCTCATTCTATGGAAAGCATGCAGCTGAAGAAGGACCAGAGTGGAGCCTTCTATAGCAAGGGGCCCCCTTGCCTGAGTCTAAGGAAGGCACTGCGAAGGGACTGTAAGAACCCTGGAAGCAGTGACTTGGTGGATTTGCTCATCAATCCAGTTCCTGGCTTTATGCTCCGTAAGTATTTGCTAAATGAATGAGCATGCAATGGGCAGCCCCCGAGGTACGGTAAGTGGGGAGAAGAGACTAAAAGAGAGAAAAATACATTAACCGGCTGACCATGTGCTGCAACCCAAGAAGGGGCAGAGTTGTCCTCTGTGATCACAAACGGCAGTGCCTTGGCCAGTGGTGGAATCTCCTGGGAAGNAGGAGGGGAGTTAGCCAGTGTCTTGACAGTGCTGGAGTGATTCTCACCTCAACTCTCGGTAGATTCTCTGCATGGTGCTCACTTTGGAGTAATCCTTCTTCACTTGCCAGCCTGCATCTGCTTGCGGTGGGTTGGCTAATTTATTGGGTGTGGCTTCTAGCTGAGGCCCCCATACAGAGAATTCATAGAGCTGAAATATGGATTTCAAAAAAGCCTGGAAGAAGAAATGAGAGATCCTGGGAATCAATATATCTCCCTCTCTCTCTCTCTGCACTCTTTTCCAGCTGGTATGTGGAGAAGCCCAGCTGTGGCTTGTGAGTTGGGGGGGGGGGGTTGGTTTGAGGGGGAGGGGATCCTCAAAGGAGTGTGGGAATGAGCGAGCTGCTTCTTGTTTGCTGGGAAGGAAGCCAAGTTGGAAGTGAGCCCGGATGTAAAGGATCTGGCAAGTGAATACTGTGTGGGCTGAACTGTATACCATCCCCCTCTCAAGAAGTATCATGTGTAAGACAGAGTCACTTAGACTCTGTGTATTACGTAGAGTCCACCTTTGATACCTCCCTCTGTGCATGTTAAAAGTAAAAATGGGATGAACATAGGACTGACAGTTGCATGACAAGACAGGTGAAATTGCAAAAGTTATCGTTTGAGTTCTCGATAGATGCAAATTGTCAGAAAAAAAGGGGGATATGCAAATATAGGCTCTGTGATCCAAACCCACGAAGGGGACACATAAGACCCAGTCTTGTACCCAGTTCATTGCTTTGATGAGGGTATCTACAAGGCCTGTGCTCAGAGATGCTGAGGAGGACAAATCAGATTAGTTTCCTTCATGGTCTCTGGATGTGGTTGAAGAGAAGCAACATCAGTTTCTCCAAAAGAAGCCTCTTGAAACCACCCTCATGTCTAACATGGGGCTTTACATACAGTGCACACATGGCCAGTTGCTTCAGTCATGTCCGACTCTTTGTGACCCTGTGGATCGTAGCCCACCAGGCTCCTCTGTCCGTGGGATTCTCCAGGCAAGAATACTGGAGTGGATTGCCATGCCCTCCTCCGGGGGATCTTCTCCACCCAGAGATCGAACCCACATCTCTTACATCTACTGCATCGGCAGGCNCCACCAGGCTCCTCTGTCCGTGGGATTCTCCAGGCAAGAATACTGGAGTGGATTGCCATGCCCTCCTCCGGGGGATCTTCTCCACCCAGAGATCGAACCCACATCTCTTACATCTACTGCATCGGCAGGCGGGTTCTTTACCACTAGCACCACCTGGGAAACCCTTGCATACAGTAGGGATTCAATGCTGATCCTTTCCCCTCCTTCCTGGCATATTCCAGATTAGCAGTGATATCTTTGGTTCCTAGTATACATATTCACTTATGGGTACATGGGCATATATGTGTATATAAGTTAAAATGATGAATGAGGGGGAAACGGATGAATCATTCCACCCCATCCAACCTCCTTTCCTGATTCTAGAATCACAAATAGCAATGATTCTTATTCTAGGAATTATAGTGATCATTATCCTGGCTTAAGATCACTTGACCAAGAACAGATCTGTTCTCATCCAATTGTACAAAGATGAAAAGAACATGGGATTCCAAGTAAAAAAGACATGGATTTAAATCACAATTGGGGTCCTTCCCAGCTAAGTGATCCTGTGTGACTTATTTAACCTCCCTGGACCTAGATTTCATCATTTATAAAACGGGAATAAAGTGCTGAGGTTGAACACATAAGGATTAAAGTTCTAGGCACACAGCAGTTGTTCGTTAAGTGGGAATAATATTTACCTGATTCTGTCCAGGTAGCTCAGAGACCAGAGTGGGGCCCCCACATCACACTGCCGTCTTTCCTACCATCTGCTCTCATGATAACCTTAAGAAATCAGACACGCTGTTTAAAGCTGTACTTTGACTACAGAAAGCCCCAGCTGTTATTATGCTGACCACAAGGGACACACATCCAATGTCTCCGTTTATCTGACTTACTATCTTGCATTTCCTGATTCAGCTGGACCTCCATCCTCTCCTGCTCAGATCCCTCAGTCCTAATATACTTGTCTTTTTTTTTCTGTTTTGGCAACATTGAGTCTTTATCGCATTGTGAGGGCCTTCTCCATTTGTGATGCATGGGTTCTAGAGCATGCAGGCTCAGTAGTTGCAGCACAAAGTTGCTTCATAGCGTGTGGGATCTCAGTTCCCTGACCAGGGATTGAACCCATGTCCCTGCATTGGAGGACAGATTCTTAACCACTGAATCACCAGGGAAGTCCTCTAACACATGTGTCTAATCTCAATCATCACCATGTTCCCGACCAATCTTTGTTAAATAACACTCTCTGTTTGGCAGGAACTGTGTAGAAAGACACTTTTCTGGACTCTGAAATCCCTAGATGCCAGGAACAGGCTGTGCACAAAGAGGAGCGTGTCGAGAAACTGGCAGTGGAAACACCTGCTCAGGTGACGGCGAGGTGTTTTCCATTTAGGGTCATCCCCAGACTAGCATTTCTGAACGCTGGGATGGGATGGATACTCTAGACAGACACGATGGTAAAAATAACATGGAACCTCAAGTGAGAATGTTGTTCTCTTGATATTTGTGTTCGTGTCTTATGATTGTGTCAGGAGAAAATCTCATTGGAGATTTTCATAACATGAAAAGATTTTCATAAATCTCACAACATGTCTTTCATGTCTTTTCAACACTTGTCAAATCTCCTCTGTAAACAAAGAGAGAAGGTACCACACTCAGAGCCTTTGGACACACAGCAACGTCGAGCTAGAATCTGTTCATCTTGTTTCTCTTGCATTTGTGCGTGTCTACTCTTTTTGGGGGGAGGCTTCTCTGGTGGCTCAGTGGTAAAGAACCCTCCTGCTGATGCAGAAGATGTGAGTTTGATCCCTGGGTTGGGAAGATCCCCTGGAGAAGGAAATGGCAACCCACTCCAGTATTCTTGCTTGGGAAATCCCATGGAAAGAGGAGCCTGCTGGGCTGCAGTCCATGGGGGTCACAAAAGAGTCAGACATGACTTAGTGACTAAANGTTGGGAAGATCCCCTGGAGAAGGAAATGGCAACCCACTCCAGTATTCTTGCTTGGGAAATCCCATGGAAAGAGGAGCCTGCTGGGCTGCAGTCCATGGGGGTCACAAAAGAGTCAGACATGACTTAGTGACTAAACAGCAACAACAATGACAACTCTTTTGTATTGACAGACTTTATTTTTTAAAGCAATTTAATGTTTGAAGACAAACTGAGAGAGCTCCTGTATACTTTCTCCCACCCTGCCTCCCCCACCATCAACATCCTGTATCAGAGTGGTGAATTTTTTATAAATGATGAACCAATGTTGACATATTATTATTATCCAAAGTCCACAATTTGCACTGCTGTTCACTTTTGATGTTATACATCCTGAGGGTTTTGACAAATGCATGATGACATGTATCTACCACTATCGTATCATATGGAACAGTTTCACTACCTGAAAAATTCCCTGTGCTCTACCCATTCATCCCTCTGCTCTCACCCCTGAACTCCTGCAATATAGTCTGGTCTTTTTCAGAATGTCATTTCACTGGAATCACACAGTATTAGCCTTTTCATATTGGCGTCTTTCACTTAGTGATAAGTATTTACTGCTATGTCTTTTCATGGCTTGACAACACATTTCTTTTTAGCGCCGAATAATATTCTATTGTTTGGGCTTCCCAAGTGGCACAGTGGTAAAGAATTTGCTGCCGAAGCAGGAGATGCAAGAGATCCGGGGTTCAGTCCTTGAGTTGGGAAGATCCCCTGGAGTAGGAAATGGCAACTCACTCCAGTATTCACGCCTGGGAAATCCCATGGATAGAGGAGCCTGGCGGGCTACCGTTCACAGGTCACAAAGAATCAGACACGGCTGAACAGAGGCACACAATATTCTATTGTATGAATGCAGTACAACTGGTCTTCTTTTAATAGTTACTGATAGCTTTTTTTTTTTGCTTATGGTAGTGACAAAAAGTCTCCTTTAGAAATAAGTTTACTGAAATAAAAGTATGAGAGATTTAGAGAAAAATGTTAACTATGAAGAAAATAACAGTATGAATATGCCAAACAGTGTAAGTGACTGAAGTTTGGGTAACACTGACATGGGTTGCACACTGAAATATCTGTGGCCATCAAGCAGTGCCTCGGGTGTGGGGGAAATGCAGAGTCCCAGGCCATGGTCCTAGAGTGGTGCCCTGGAATCTGTATATTTTTAACCATTGGCTTTGACAATTGCAAGTAGGGGACTACTTCACAGGAATAGTGTTACTAGGCAGGAGTTTGAGGAGGAAGCCAAATGGTGGGAGAAGAAATGCTTCTACCAGATCTGAGGTTCCCTGACATATAAGAAACAAGGCTGTGGGCCCTCGTAGAGGAGCGGGCAGTAGTTGGGTAGGTGAACACAGGACCATGTGATTAGGAAGGAAGTGAGAAGGAAGGAGCTGATGACTCTTACATCTCTCTCCATCCCTGTCTCAGTAACCTGAGAGCTTCAAGTCTCACTTGGGACTTGATGGGAAAAAGTCTAACCATTGTGCGACTCTGACATGAGGGAGAAACACGAACTTGACAGTGTAAAGACATTGCCCAGCAGATGCTAGTTTCCCTGACGAATACAACCATCAGTTCACATTCCTGAATGATGTTCAGAGGCTATTCTTGAGCAAAGTCAAATCAGGGCCTCTGGGGGAAGCCCTAGAGTCCCGGAGTAAGGGAATAGACGGCGCACAGCGTGCTCCCACACAGCTCACTGAGTACCAAGTACGAAGCGCTTCACTTTGGGAATGGCACATAGCTCTTGCCTACAGCTTGGCTGGATCTAGAGGCGTGGCCCTGTCTACCAGCCCATAGCAGGGGTGGGGAGTGTCATTCTCCTGGTTGAGAGAGGAAGTTCAGACGTCATGAGCTTTGGTGTCTCTCTCTCTCCACACTGTGTGTACCTCCCTCTTAGGGCTGCCATGGGACTTAGATGAGCTGACACATGCCAAACAGTTAGGGCACCGNGCCCATAGCAGGGGTGGGGAGTGTCATTCTCCTGGTTGAGAGAGGAAGTTCAGACGTCATGAGCTTTGGCGTCTCTCTCTCTCCACGCTGTGTGTACCTCCCTCTTAGGGTTGCCATGGGACTTAGATGAGCTAACACATGCCAAACACTTAGGGCACCGCTGACCCACAGTAGGCCCGCAATAAATGTGAGTGGCCATTGTTATTGTTTTCTCATTTATGTAAGGTGGAGGTGGTACGAGGGAATGTCCAAGCCCCTTCCCTGTCGTCTTCTTTTATGCCTTATCAGGCAGAGGAGCCATATCTGAGGTTATAAATCCAATTCTTCCTTTCACCAATAGAAGAAATCTCCCTAGAAGAATGGCGTGTGTGTGTGTGTGTGTGTGTGTGTGTGTGTGTGTGTTCAGTCACTAAGTCATGTCTGACTCTTTGCAACCCCATAGACTATAGCCTATCAGGATCCTCTGTCCATGAGATTTTCCAGGTGAGAATACTGGAGTAGGTTGCCATCTCCTCCTCCAGGGGATCTTCCCAACTTGGGGATGGAAGCTGTCTTCTGCGTTGTCAGGTGGATTCTTTACCACTGCGGCACCTGGGAAGCCCAGTGGCCTAAGGATGGAGCCTTAAAGACTGAACCAGAGAAAGCATCTGGAAAACAGGAAATGAAGATTTTTCCAGACTTTGGAACAATGGAGGCAAAAAGAGATGTTTTATGGGAAAATTGACATGGTGGATAAGAATACGGGGCTTTCAGAGCCAAGCAGAACTACATTCCAATCCAAGGATTGCTTTGCAGTAGATATGTGACCTTGGGCAAGTCGCTTACAGGCAGAAATGTTAATTTCTTCCATGGTAGAATGGGAATGATAATAATAGTGGCCACCTTAAAGGTACTATTGTGAGGCTCAAATGATGTAATGCATACCAAACTCTTGGTAAAGAGTAAAATACAAACACACAATAAATTTGCAAAGATGCAATGAACATGAGTTGTTAATGTTATCTGATCTACCAGGCTTTCAATGGTCTTCTCCAAACCTTCTTTGAGAATCTCTGCCTTGATGTGTGTATGATTGTGGGTTGCTGACATCAGGAGAAGCTTCATATCACAGGGGTAGGTAAAACTAAACATACTCAAGCATTGTCAGTAAATTAAAATTATTTCACAAATACACATAAAATTTTCCAAATGTATATGGAAGCCACAAAGATGAAAAAAATCAAAAGCATCTTTCACATTTGTTAAGCCTCTTGCCAGTAAGTATTTTCTCAATTAACAGATACTCAAAGTACAAGTATGGGCTTCTCAGGTGGCCTAGTGGTAACGAATCTGCCTGCAATGCAGGAGACCCGGGTTCGATCCCTGGGTTGGGAAGATCCCCTGGAGAAGGGAATGGCAACCCACTCCAGTATTCTTGCCTGGAGAATTCCATGGACAGAGGAGACTGGTGGGCTGCAGTCCATGGGGTCGCAAAGAGCCAGACATGACTGAATGACTAACACACACACAAAGTACAAGTATAGTCATTTTGAGGGTTTGTAGAACTCAGTATTTAAAAAAATTTTTTTAAAGATTAATTTATTTTTGACTATGCTAGGTCTTTGTTGGAGAAGGCAGTGGCACCCCACTTCAGTACTCTTGC
>SJYV01020287.1:72877-83074 GCA_006410875.1 Neotragus pygmaeus
TGATTCCAGCTTGTGTTTCTTCCAGTCCAGCGTTTCTCATGATGTACTCTGCATATAAGTTAAATAAGCAGGGTGACAATATACAGCCTTGACGTACTCCTTTTCCTATTTGGAACCAGTCTGTTGTTCCATGTCCAGTTCTAACTGTTGCTTCCTGACCTGCATACAGATTTCTCATTAGTCTTGAATAACTTTATAGCCACTGAATAGCAACTCCCTGCTTACTTCTCTCTAGCCCCTGGCAACCCCCATTCTTCTGTCTGCTTCTCTGAGTTTGATTATTTTAGATACTCATGTAAGTGGAATTATGCAGTATTTGTCCTTCTGTGACTGACATTTCACCTAGCTAAATGTTCTCCATTAGGGCTTCCCATGTAGCTCAGCTGGTAAAGAATATGCCTGCAATTCAGGAGACCCCAGTTTGATTCCCGGGTCAGAAAGATCCGCTGGAGAAGGGAAAGGCTACCCACTCCAGTATTCTGGCCTGGAGATTTCCATGGATTGTATAGTCCATGGGGTTGCAAAGAGTAGGACACAACTTAAGCAGCTTTCACTGTCGCTTTAATGTTCTCCAAGTTCACCCTTGTTGTCATATATGGCAGGATTTACTTCTTTCTAAAGGCTGAATAATATTCCATTTTATGTATAAGTCACATCTTTATCCATTCATCCATTTTTGGATGTTTAGGTTGTTTCCATATCTTAGCTATTGTGACTGATGCTGCAATTAATATGTGAGTGCAGATATCTCTTTAAGATCAGATTTCATTTCTTTTGGATATATATCAGAAGTGTGGTTCCTGAATCATATGGTAGTTATACTTTTAATTTATTGAGGAAATTCCATACTGTTTTCCATAGGGGCTGCACCAGTTTATATTTCCACCAATAGTGCAAAGAGATTCCAATTTTCCATATCCTTAAAACTTATCTTTTGTCTTTTTTAAAATAATAGCCATCCTAATAGGTGTAAGGTGATATTATGGTTTTGATTTGTATTTTCCTGATATTGGTGATATTGAGCACCTTTTTATATACCTGTCAGCCATTTGTATGTTCTCTTTGGAAAAAGATGTCTATCTAAATCCTTCACCCACTTTTAAAATCAAAGGTTTATTTATTTATTTATTTTTGCTGTTGAGTTGTAGGAGCTCCTTATATATTTTGGATATTAACCTCTTCTTCAGGACTTCGGTTTTCAAATACTTTTTTTCCCATTTCATAGATTGCCTTTTACTCTATTGATTGTTTCCTTTGCAGAAGCTTTTTAGTTTAATGTAATCCTATTTGCCTAATTTTGCTTTGTTAACTGTACTTTTGGTTTCATATCCAAAAATTCATTGCCAAGCCCAATATCATGAAGTTTTCCCCATATGTTTTCTTCTAGAAATATTATAGTTTCAGGCCTGATATTTAAATCTTTAAACCATTTTGTGTTGATATTTGTGTATAACATAAAATAAATGTTCTCTTTCTTTTTTTCTTTCTTTTTTTGCATGTGGATATCCAGTTTTTGTGACATTGTTTATTGTAGAGATTATCCTTTCTCCACTGTGCATTTTGGCACCCTTGCCAACAATCAGTTGGCCATATATACATGAGTTATTTTTGGGCTCTCCAATCTGTTCCACTGGCCTATATGTCTGTTTTTATGCTAGTACCATACTGTTTTACTTACTGTAACTTTTCAATATACTTTGAAATCACAATGTGATGCCTCCAGCTTTGTTCTTCTTTCTCAAGATTGCTTTAAATATTTAGGGTATCTTTTGTGGTTCCATATGAATTTTTAAATTGTCTCTCCTGTTTCTATGAAAATTGCCATTGGGGTTTTTGACCAAGATTGCATTGGCCCTCTAGATTTCTTTGGATAGAATGAACATTTAAACAATATTAAGCATTCCAATCTATGAACACAGAATGTCTTCCCATTTATTTGTGCTTTAATTTCTTTCATCAAAAATTTATAGTTTTTTTCTGGTAATTTTAATATGTGCTTTCTTTACCTACTGTAGACAGCTGGAGCAATGGTTGATGTATTCCACTTGTTCTCCTCCAGCACTACAAACTACTGTGGAATTTCAGTATTCTTTGGAGGGGCAGTATGTCCACTCTTCCATTCATCTCCTTCGCACCACTCCCACACGACCTGGTCATATTCTTTATTTCCTCACCTGCCTGTGGAGAAGTGTAAAAAGGGTTTACTTTAAATCAGGGAGGTGATGTACATCAGAGCCCCAGCAATTCCTCATGGGAGGAGAAGGGGTTCAGTGACCACAGGCATTGGATTTGATGTTTTAGAGCTCAACCCCTGTGCTGCACTTCCTTGACAAGACCTGATGAAAGCTAAATGCACACATAATAGCACCATTACCTTAGAAATATCTACAAAGATAAGGAAATAATACTGTCAACCAATGGGATAAAAATAGAGATACTAAAACCCACATACAATCCCTGAAACCTCATTCTGGCTGGTTGCACAAAAGCAATGTACAAAGAGCAGTGTGGTCCTCTCTGCCCTGGCCACACTTTGCAGGCAATGAAGGGAAAACACACTCCATAAATCAAGGCATCGTATTAACATGGATAATTTCAGCTCTGATCAAGCAGGGCTTCCCTGGAGGCTCTGTAGTAAAGAATCCACCTGCCAGTGCAGAAAATGCAGCAGACACAGGTTCAATCCCTGGGTTGGGAAGATCCTCTGGAGTAGGAAATGGCAACTCATTCCGGTATTTCTGCTTGGAAAATTCCATGGACAGAAGAGCCTGGCGGGCTACAGTCCATGGAGTCACAAAGAGTTGGACATGACTGAGCGACTGAGCATGCAGGCAGGCAAGCAGGAATAAAAAGGCTGTCTACTTCCTAAAAGAACACTTTAATATTGATGTTACTTCTCTCCCACAGATATAAGGTTGCAGTTTTCAGCTTACCATCCAGGGAACGAGCTGAAATGCAGATTCCTGATTCAGGAGGTCTGAAGTGTGGCCCAGGAATCTGCCTGTCTCACGAGCACTACAGGTGGCTTGAATGGAAGTGGTTTTCCACATGCATGTTTTGCCAAAGACTAAACAAAATGCTCTCCAACATATTTCCTAGTTGAGACCTCATTCCAAGACCAAGAATAATTAGATCATATTCACAAGAGCCAAGACTGCATTTTTAAAAGACCCTCCAGTGACCTAAGAACATCTGCTTAACCTCCCACGTGCTGTGGGGATTGGGGGCAGGTGGTGTTCAGTGTTCCTCAGAGGTTAATGTACACGTGAGTTGCCTGAAGACCCTGTTAAAATGGAATCTCTGACTCCACAGGTCTGAGTTGGAACCTGATACCTGACTCTCAGTATTAAAGCTAATCCTCAGTTTCCCCTTCTTTAAAATGTGTGTAATATCTGCCTCACCTCACTTGTTTTGAAGATCAAGTACTATAATGTATGGGAAAGAATTTTGTCAACCTTAAAATGTTTTTTATAAAAATTATAATAATTGTAATTATTATTCTCAAATGTAGAATATAATTGAAGCCATATTTGAGCCCAGGGGTCTGAGTCTGTATCTGAACTGTCCAGTGTCCATCCAGGATTTCCATATTCATCTGCCTAATTGGCACTTACTGAAGAAGAGGGAATACTACCTGGCTGCCCCCTGCAGATCCCTACCCAGCTCTGTGACCTTCCATGGATACCCTAAGCAATGGATGTCAGCCTTTATGGGGCTGACATGAGTTGGTTAATGGATGTTACCACAGGAAACAACACAATTCGGGGATTGAACTGATGATCTCTGTGTTAGTTGCTCAGTCACATCTGACATTTTGCAACCCCATGGACTATAACCCACTAGGCCTACTCTGTCCATGGGTTCTCCAGACAAGAATACTGGAGTGAGTAGCCATTTCCTTCTCCGGGGGATCTTCCCAACCCAGGGATCAAAGCCGGGTTCCCTGCATCACAGGCAGATTCTTTACAGTCTGAGCCACATGGGAAACCCTGAATTGGTGATGCCTCACATCAATTCCATCCTATTCTCTGGAAGTGCAGCTCAGATATATGTTTCCCAAACCTCATCAGGTGATTGCACTGGGCCACCTGGATTGAGAGCCACTGCCCTCTAGGGACTTGCTACGCAGGGTGTTCCAGCAGTGACTTGGTAGCTTGCTAGAAATCAGAGTCTCAAGCCCCACCCCAGAACTACTGAATCAGAATCTGCTTTTAACCTCCCTGTTGGAAGCTCTGCTATAGGGCAGTTGTCCAGTCAACGTTTCACTGGAGTGCAGGTCCTCTATAAAGATAACAACTAGAGATTTATAGCTTCAGGTAGCACTCACATCAGGTGGGGTCAGAAGCCATTTCTGGCCAAACTTGGGCTCTAGAAACTAGAGGCTTATATAACTACATCCCTTTCCTTTGTTATGGATAATTCTTCCTCTCCCCACCTCATCACATCCTTCACTTTCTACCCCCTGGATTCCTCTGATGTATCCAATCCCTCAAACATGTTCACTCTGCGATGCAGGGGACGGAGACGGCCTGCTCTGAGTCCCCTGGGTGCTTTTATAATACAGATTCCTGACTAGCAGAATCAACATTTCAGGACGTGGGGCCAGAAACACAGAGAACATCCGCTTCAGTCTTCAGAGTTTGTATCTTTGTGCACTGCTTTCAGTTTTTTGCTCTACTGACATGACTTTGGTGTGTGTTTCTTCTTTTCTCTTCTGTTCTCTGACCTGTCTCCTCCTTAACTTCTACAGACACCCCAAGGCTGCATATTTCTTTTCTCCAAAGATGTAGTTTTTCCTTCTTCCACGATGCAATCCCCTTTCCTAGAAATTCACTTTTTTCTTTTGAATCAGAGCTGCTCTGTTTTTGCTGGGTTTTGCAATCCTTGGCATTCCCCCCCAACCCCCGTGTTCCAGGAGGACTGGGAGAGGCTAGGGCCTCGTTTATTGTAATGGAGAGTGAGTGAGCAGGCAGGGATCCCTCCTCCCCCCACAACAGGAAGCACAATTAAGAACGTTCCCAGCAGGAAGGCTGCTCTCTGGGAAGCACAGAGAGCTGTCAGGACAAGTGACCTTTCTAATCACGCCTGACATTTCACAGCCTGGAAGGCGGAAGGGCTGCCCTTTTTCCGGAGGCATCGTGTCGCGCTGTGTCACCCCAGACACCTGCGTCTGAGGCTCCGGTGACTTGGCCTCCAACTGGGGCGGGGTGGGGGGCGATGAGTCAGAGCAGGCGCAGGGCTTTGTTTCCCAGGAAAAGTGAAAACATTGAGCAGGGGGCTTATGTGGACCGGGTGACTGTGTCTAAACCAAGGATAGAAAGGGATTGGAGGCGGAAATCGCCTCCCCGGGGATTAGCCCTGTTCCTGAGGGCTCAGGTGATGCTGATCAAACAGGCCTACTTGAGGAAGAGAAACAGACAGGATCATTTTCCAGTCCCTTCTGGCCCAGGGGAACTGTAATGACTCACTTTTTACCCACCCCAATAAGGAACAGCTTTATGTTTTCTTATTAGAAAAAGCAATCCATGCTCATTCTAAAAAGGTCATGAAGAAGTGAAGTGAAAGTCACTCAGTCCTGTTGGACCCCACGGACTACACAGTCCATGGAATTCTCCAGGCCAGAATACTGGATTGGGTTGCCTTTCCCTTCTCCAGGGGATCTTGTCAACCTAGGGATCGAACCCAGGTCTCCTGCATTGCGGGAAGATTCTTCTTTACCAGCTGAGCCACAATAAAACATATCGAAGTATTAAAGAAGAAAGTAAAACTTACCTGCAATTCCATCACTCAGAGATAACCACTATTAATGTTTTAAGGACACGTATGCATAGATATGATATTTTAAAACAAAATACAATCCCATCAAAGTTATTGTTTTGCAATACACACTTTTTACTTAACATCTTGAACATATTTCCATGTCTAAATATGTATTTAATAGACTCATTCTGGAGAAGGCAATGGCAACTCACTCCAGTACTCTTGCCTGGAAAATCCCATGGGTGGAGGAGCCTGGTAGGCTGCAGTCCATGGGGCTCACGAAGAGTCGGACATGACTGAGTGACTTCACTTTCACTTTTCACTTTCATGCATTGGAGAAGGAAATGGCAACCCACTCCAGTGTTCTTG
The DNA here is from genome assembly GCA_006410875.1 of Neotragus pygmaeus. Taxonomy (NCBI): domain Eukaryota; kingdom Metazoa; phylum Chordata; class Mammalia; order Artiodactyla; family Bovidae; genus Neotragus; species Neotragus pygmaeus. The sequence goes on from SJYV01020287.1 coordinate 79,007, forward strand.
CCTGGAGAATCCCAGGGATGGGGGAGCCTGGTAGGCTGTCGTCTATGGGGTCTCAGAGTCAGACACGACTGAAGCAACTTAGCAGCAGTAGCAGCAGACTCATTTTTAATGATATCACTGTAGTCCATTACATGAATGACCCTACTGAGGTCACCTCTGATTTTAATCATGATAGAAAAAATTATAATGAACAGTCTCATAGTCAAACCTTTCTGCAGAACTCAATGTTTCCTGATGATAAATTCCTAGAAGTGGAATTGCTGAGTTGAAAAATAGGCAGACTTGCTCTCTGTTCCCTAGAAAAATTAAACCAATGTACATTCCTACCAGCAGGAAATAGAGAACCTGCTTCTCTTTACCTTTCTCAGTTCTGGGGATTACAATCTTTGCCAATTTCGAGTGAAAAATGGTCCCTTACAATCATTTTTATGTGCCTTTTTCTTTTTATAAGAGGAGTTTAACATTTCTCCCTATGTTTAGTGGCCACTTGTGTTTCTTGTTCTGTGAATTTACTTGAACTTCCCCCTCATCTTTGGGGAGTGTTAACCTTTCTTATATTTACTTTCTATACTGTAAAGAGGGCTTTCCAAGTGGCTCAGTAGTAAAGAATCCACCTGGCAATGCAGGAGACGTGGGTTCAATCCCTGAGTTGAGAAAATTCCCTGGAAGAAGAAATGGCAACCTGCTCCAATACTCTTGCCTGGGAAATCCCATGGACAGAGGAACCTAGCGGGCTATAGTCCATAGTGTTAGGTAGTTAGAATAGGAAAAAGGTNTATAAGAGGAGTTTAACATTTCTCCCTATGTTTAGTGGCCACTTGTGTTTCTTGTTCTGTGAATTTACTTGAACTTCCCCCTCATCTTTGGGGAGTGTTAACCTTTCTTATATTTACTTTCTATACTGTAAAGAGGGCTTTCCAAGTGGCTCAGTAGTAAAGAATCCACCTGGCAATGCAGGAGACGTGGGTTCAGTCCCTGAGTTGAGAAAATTCCCTGGAAGAAGAAATGGCAACCTGCTCCAATACTCTTGCCTGGGAAATCCCATGGACAGAGGAACCTAGCGGGCTATAGTCCATAGTGTTAGGTAGTTAGAATAGGAAAAAGGTGTCCAAAATGGCAGTGGCTAAAAGACAAAGAAAGGAAAAAGCCTGCGAAAATGGAACAAAAGAAAATCCGAGGACCGGAGTGAAAACCTCAGGTGAAACAGCCCTCCTGGCTAGCCCAATTTACATAGTGCAGTCTGGGGGCTGTAGTGTTGGGTGGAGGGGTGGCGGAGGAAACAAATGTATGAAAGGAGGAAGGCAAGACAGGTTGAGGGCTCTTCTTTTGGGTTGGCCTGCCCTCACGCTTCGATGATGTATTTTCCTTTGCTTGCCAAATAAAACTGAGCTGTAACCGAACTATAACGCTGGTCTACTGTTTCAAATCTTTGCTGCAGGGAGACGAACCGAGGAAATTACACACTCCCCTGACAATAGGGTCTCAAAGAGTTAAGACACGACTGAGCACTTGTGCATATACTGTAAAGATAATAACTTGTCATACAAGTGATAACTATTTTGCCTTGCTTACCACATAGCTTTAACTTTATGTGGTTTCTGCCGTGAAGTAGTTAAAATTTTTGACTAACTTCTGTGGTTCCATCTTTTTTGGAACTGCCTTTAGAAAAGGCCTTCTCTGTTCCATGGTCATAAAAAATATTGATCTGTATTTTCTTCTTGTGTGTTCTAGTGTAACCCAGCAGGATTCTAGGGGGCTTTCCCAGAACAGGCCCTTCCCCCATCTCTTCTGCTTTAGCTTCTCTCTGGAAGTACCCAGACAATGTATTTGATGCACATTTCCTGAATTGTGTTGCAGATGTGAAAACCCCCTACCAAACAGAAGATGTTAGCTACTTGATGACTCTGAGCACATAGCCCCAGGCCTCCTGGAGCTTAAGGACTGATAAAGTTCACCCCCATGACACCACCCTGTTCCCTCACCCCAGCCAAGTGACAACTGTGCATGATCCAATCTTGTACCACGTGACCCTCCCCATCCCCCCATCTGGTTTTTGAAAATGCTCTGCTGAAACCCTTGGGGAGCTTGGCCCACCTCCCTGGTGGTTCAGATGGTAAAGAATCTGCCTGCAATGCGGGAGACCTGGGTTCTATCCCTGAGTTGGGAAGATCCACCGGAGAAGGGCATGGCAATCCACTCCAGTATTCTGGCCTGGAGAATCCCATGAACTGTATAGTATATGAGCCGCCTCATTTCCTCCCATGGCCCTGCAATAAGCCTTTCTCTGCTCCAGCTGGTTTGGCCTCACTGTGTGTCAGGCATAGGAATTGTGTTTATACTAGATTTCATGGTCTTCTGCTGTCCTCTCAGCCTGGAGGGAATGCTCTTCCACCCTGAAGCTGGGTGGTGTCTTCTCACTTCTCAAGTCTCCGATGGATACTACTCCAGGGAGCCTTTCCCGGTTATGTAACTTCTCCTAGCCCCTGTTTATCTTCCTCTTAGGACACTGTGGTTTTCCTTCATAAGTTTTATCAAGAATTGTAGTTATGTCTTTTATTTGTCTGTGTGTGCACTCATGCCAAGTCATTTCAGACAGCTTTACAACAGTGTGGTGCATGCATTCTCAGTCATGTCTGACTCATTGCAACCCCGTGGACTGTAGCCTGCCAAGCTCCTCTGTCCATGGGATTTCCCAGGCAAGAGTGTATTGCCATTCCCTCTTCCAGGGGGTCATCCTGACCCAAGGATTGAACCCAAGTCTCCTGAAGCTCCTGCACTGCAGGTGGATTCTTTACTGCTGAGCCACCAGGGAAGCCCCTTATTTGTCTACTTAGGCAATATTTGCAACTAGACTGTAAATTCTATGAAAGGCAGAAATCATAGATCTGTTTTGTATTCCTAGCACCTTGCTTAGAGTCTGGCACATAGTAGATATACAAAAGATATTTGTAAAAACTTGTTAAATGTTAAATTTGTCTAAAATTTATTTTGGTATAAGGTGTGAACTAGAGATCTAATTTAAGTGTTTCCAAATAGTTATCTTGTGATTACAACACACAACTATAATACAGACTAGTTCTCTCTCTCTCTCTCTCTCTTTTTATTTTGGCTGTACTGGGTCTTCATTTCCATTTGTGGTGTCTCTAGTTATAGCTCGAGGGCTTAGTTGCGGTATGTGGGATTTTGGTTCCCTCATCAGGGATTGAACCCCAGGCCCTCTGCATTGGGAGCGCAGTCTTANTCTCTCTCTCTCTCTCTCTCTTTTTATTTTGGCTGTACTGGGTCTTCATTTCCATTTGTGGTGTCTCTAGTTATAGCTCGAGGGCTTAGTTGCGGTATGTGGGATTTTGGTTCCCTCATCAGGGATCGAACCCCAGGCCCTCTGCATTGGGAGCACAGTCTTAACCACCGGACCACCAAGGAAGTCCCCAGTTCTCTCTTTTATAAATTTATTTGTTATTGAAGTAAAGTTGAATTACAATGTTGTGTTCATTATTGCTGTAAAGCACCGACTCTGTTATACACACCTTTTCATATTCTCTTCCATTGTGGTTTATCACAGGATACTGAATATAGTTCCCAGTGTGGACTAGTTTTCTTATAGTCCCTGTTTCACTTGCCGCTGGGAAACGAAGCCCGCGATGTGGGAGGGTAGAGTCAAAGGCTCTCTTGATTGCAGTGTCCAGTGCCATTGTCTCCTCTCTCTGCCATGACTTCCATTTTTCTGTCATTGCCTGAACCCTAAGTACTTCCCATAATGCTTATTTCAAGGCTCAGCCTAGAGAGGATCCTTAATTAACGGTATTTACTGGCTGATTCAAGTCATTTAAATGGCAGGGGAATCAGATATCTTTGATGTGTTTCATACAATATTCACATTAGCCTTTGGAAGTCCTGAAAAATCTATGCTCCCCCTACAACCCTGAGAAACCCTGGATGTCTCTACATCCTTTCCATATCCAGGGATCATGTACAACAGCAGGGAATGAAAATGAGAGGAGCGGAGAGTTAAGAGACAGTAGAAAGAGGAAGCTGGCAGCCCTCACTTATGTTTCCTTTTAAAACCTT
>SJYV01020287.1:83103-121262 GCA_006410875.1 Neotragus pygmaeus
ACTGTACAGAGCTCCTCCATCTTTGGCTGCAAAGAATATAATCAATCTGATTTCGGTGTTGACCATCTGGTGATGGCCTTGTGTAGAGTCTTCTCTTGTGTTGTTGGAAGAAAGTGTTTGCTATAACCAGTGTGTTCTCTTGGCAAAACTCTATTTGCCTTTGCCCTGCTTCATTCTGTACTCCAAAGCCAAACTTACCTGTTACTGACTTCCTGCTTTTGCATTCCAGTCGCCTATAATGAAAAGGACATCTTTTGGGGGTGTTAGTTCTAAGAGGTCTTGTAGGTCTTCATAGAACCGTTCAACTTCAGCTTCTTCAGCGTTACTGGTCATGGCATAGACTTGGATTATTGTGATATTGAATGGTTTTCTTTGGAAACGAACAGAGATCATTCTGTCGTTTTTGAGATTGCATCCAAGTACTGCATTTTGGACTCTTTTGTTGACTATGATGGGTACTCCACTTCTTCTAAGGGATTCCTGCCCACAGTAGTGGATATAATGGTCATCTGAGTTAAATTCACCCATTCCATTCCATTTTAGTTCGCTGATTCCTAGAATGTTGATGTTCACTCTTGCCATCTCCTGTCTGACCACTTCCAGTTTGCCTTGATTCATGGACCTGACATTCCAGGCTCCTATGCAATATTGCCCTTTACAACATTGGACCTTGCTTCTATCACCAGTCACATCCACAACTGGGTGTTGTTTTTGCTTTGGCTCCATCTCTTCATTCTTTCTGGTGTTATTTCTCCACTGATCTCCAGTAGTATATTGGACACCTACGAACCTGGGGAGTTGATCTTTCAGTGTCTTATCTTTTTACCTTTTCATACTGTTCATGGGGTTCTCAAGGCAGGAATAATGAAGTGGTTTGCCATTCCCTTCTCCAGTGGACCACATTCTGTCAGACCTCTCCACCATGACCCATCCATCTTGGGTGGCCCCACGGGCATGGCTTAGTTACATTGAGTTAGACAAGGCTGTGGTCCATGTGATCAGATTGGCTAGTTTTCTGTGTTGTGGTTTCTGTCTGTCTGCCCTCTGATGCCCTCTCTCAGTGCCTACTGTCTTACTGGGGTTTCTCTTACTTTGGACATGGAGTATCTCTTCACGGCTGCTCCAGCAAAGCATAGCCGCTGCTCCTTACCTTGGACGTGGGGTATTTCCTCTCAGCTGCTCCTAATATATTCCAAATTCCTTATAATCTATTATGCATGCATGTTCAGTCATATCTGACTCTTTGCAACCCGTGGACTGCAGCTCTCCAGGCTCCTCTGTCTATGGAATTTTCCAGGCAAGAATACTGGAGTGGGTTGCCATTTCCTACTCCAAGGGATCTTTCTGACCCAGGGATTGAACCTGTCACATTTTTATTTTTAAGAAGTCTTCCCCTCTCTTCTCCCTTCCTATCCCTTGGTGATGTTAACTTGGTCTTGGGCTACTGGATTCTGTGAAGTGTGAAATCCAGAAAAGTGAAGTAAGAACTTCCTATAGACCTCTCTTGTCAGCTTAATACCTCATAGGTACAAGGTAAAACTTTTAAAGCTTATACTTCCAGACGGGAGTTAATAAAAGTGTGATGTGAGAAGGCACTTGAAATCACAGGACATGAAAAATGGCTAGGATACATAGGTAGGATTAGGAAGCTAGATGGGTTGCCCATAAGTACCGGAAGGTTATCATGATGCAAAAGGGAAAAACTATTCTGTCACCCCAGAAAACAAGGCCAGTGACTGGAAATAACTGACAAAGATATCTGAGTTCACCTTAAGAAAGAACTGTCTAATGATTGGAGCTGCCCCCAAAGTGAAAAGGGGAGTCTCAGCAAGAAGGGATATTCATTACTGAGGTCATGGCTAAGTGCCCAGATGGTAGCAAAGGTGAGAGGGCTCTGCCATTCCTTGAGTGGTTATGCTGGTTAGGTGCCGTCTATGGTCTCATTTAGGCAAATGATGCTATGCTTTGCCCATCATAAAATGCCATGGAGAGTACTGGGAATCACTTGGTAGTTCTACCCTCTCCATGCCAGTTCCTCATTTCCAAGCAGAAAGTCCCCAAAGCCATTTGAGACAAGTGGTATGGGACTATGGCTGCAATGGGATGGGGCTTGGAAATGAGGGAAATGGCACTATATCAGTTAGCACTCTTGGTTGTAAGTGACAAAAAGCCAATTGGAAACTGTATCAAGCAAAATAAAAAGTGTATTAGCCCCAAATCAGGCAAGCCAAAATGAATGGAACTGGGTGCCGCATGGCTAAAACCACAGGTACCCAGCTAGAAATTGCAATTAATCTTGAAAATTTAATACCAGTAAAAATTTTCCAATTTCCATGGTATTCATAGGCTGATTTAAATCATTTAACTGGCAGGTACAAAACTGGAAGAAGCACTAACTCATCTTTCTAAATAATTCAGATTATGCAAAAACTGTCTTCAAGTTTCTTTAAAATCTCATATATATTAGAGACACAGGAAGCTCAGAAAAAAATGGCAGGTACAATCTGATTTCAAATTCCATCCTTGATCCATGTAGCTGAGTCTGGCTACATCATGACACAGGCCTCTTCATGTGGAAGCAAGATGGTGTTCAACAGCCTGGAGTTACAATTCATGAATTCAGACTAAGATGGTGCCTTCCTCCAAAACTTACCTAAAATCCTTAAGACCTCCTTAGATGGTTTAGGTCATGTGACCTATTCTTAAACCAATCACTGTGCCCAAGGTAATCCACTAATTGATTAGGCTGGATTATATGTACACACCTGAAATTAGGTGTGGTAGAGGGAATTCATCCTTATATGGACTTCTGGGTTGAGCAGGATATGTAAAATGGCCTATGTCCAGTATAAGGAGTGCTCTCCTATTTTAAAAATATTTTGGAAAAAGATGTATCAGCTGCCATGGAAATCTATTTTATGTCCACACCATCTGGTAATTTTACCTCTCTTCCAGCTTGAATTCCTTCCGCTATAATTTCCATCCTTCTTGTTCTGTGCCATCTTCAGGGTAGATTTAGATCAAAACCTCTTCCTTCACAGACACGCTGTGAGGCTTAATTAGGTTTTCCAGAAACCATCTGTAAAGTGCCATGGGATCTTCAAAACCAGATGCTTTGTAAAGATATTCTGCCATTAGAATCAGCCCTTCATTTTTTATGCTTATGGGGATGGGAGGAGGATGGATCAAGAGACAGGAAATGGAAGTCTACAAATAGTCCTGAGACTTTACTTGGACCATGGTTACTATTCTCTTCCCTCACCAAATACTTTGCCCCAGCCATGCACAAGGAAGAAACATTAAAAACAACCATGATAGGTTTGTGTGTCTATACCCTTCTCCGAGAAAAAAGTAGGGGAAGTTGGGAATGGGAGACCGGGAGTGGCAAAGCAGCAGGCTGTATAACCTGAACCAAATCAGTGTCCTGAGGATTAGCAGCTGACTATGCTGAGTCCTTTCTTTTTTTAGCTCAGGTTAATGAGCTATGAATGATATATAACTGTCTGGGCAGTATGCAAACGTCAGAGTCTGGGTTCCTCTGTCAACCTGCAAGATCCCCTTCTGGGGCCTATCAGGGACAAACGCTGTGAAACACAGTGCTTAGTGGGAAGGTGGAATGCAGGTTTGGGAAGCAGAACGTAGGCCTGGTGTAGGCAAGACTGGGTACACTGGAGGGCTCTCCTGTCCCATCCTGCCTTATGCACGTCCATCACTGGCCTTCAGGAAACCAGTTTCTGTGGCTGTTCTAGGGAGCAGCCCTGCAGCAACAGGAGGTCCACAGGCCTTCTTTGTCTTTAAAAAAGTTTTCCCCAACTTTGAACTCCAATACTTTGGCTACCTGATAAGAAGAACTGACTGATTGGAAAAGACCCTGATGTTGGGAAAGATTGAAGGCAGGAGGAGAAGGGGACGACAGAGGATGAGATGGTTGGATGGTGTCACCAACTTGATGGACATGAGTTTGAGTAAGCTCTGGGAGTTGGTGATGGACAGGGAGGCCTGGCATGCTGCGATTCATTGGGTAGCAGAGTCAGACACAACTGAGTGACTGAAGTGAACTGATAGATATGGCAGATAGGTAGACACACACACACACACACACACACACACACACACACACACTATCTATCTATCTAGATATATTTATCTCTACATCCAACTATCTCCAGAAACCTGCTATTGTTGCTCAGTCACTAAGCTGTGTCTGACTCTTTGCATCCCCATGGACTGCAGCACACCAGGCTTCCCTGTCCTTCACCATCTCCTGGAGTTTGCTCAGACTCATGTCCACTGAATCGGTGAGGTCATCTAACCATCTTATTCAGCAAGCTAGCTATCAAAAAACTTCTGTAAGCCATTTGAGAGTAAGTTGCAGTTCCATAAATATTTCTTTATGAACTTCCTAAATACAAGCATTTTCCCCTATGTAAGTACAATACAATTATCACACCAGAAATTAGAATTGATACAATGCTAAAGGCTAATAACCTCGATTGTCCCCTTAATTCTTTAAGTTGATTTTTTTTTTTAAATCCAGCTCCTCCAACTTTGTCTATCATTCAGGATATTGACATTTTTGAAGAGTGAAGAGTCCAGGCCAGTTGTTTACTTGCAGACTATCCCTCAATTTGGATTTGTTTAATTACTTTCTCAAGATCAGATTCAAGTTCAATGCATAAACTGTCAGCAATGTGACCCACAGCAAGTTGCTTAATGATGTACAACCTCAATTTACTGATAATATTACATACCTCCTAGGGTCATTGTGAGAACGAAGAGAGTGAATATCTAGAGTTCTTAGCCTAGGAACTGACAAAAGTAAGCACCAAAAAATTGCTGGCTCTGTGATTAGAATCACTGACATCACCAGCCTGGGTCTGATAGAGTCTGTTCCCAAACAGATTTTCATTTCCTTGGGAAATTTCCAGAGCCCTTAATCCCATTCTCCTCACCTGCAAATGAGAAATAAGTCTTGCTCTGGGTATCTTGCTGAGCTATTGTGAGAATCAGATGAGAAACATGATCAATGGCACTGCAAACTGGTACACGTGATATGAAAATGCACGGAAGCATCATTGCTGATTTCTGTGTTTGCAAACTTTTAAATGACCTTCCCGTGGCACAGGAAAATCCAAAGTGGGAAATAAAATAAATTAGCAGCCAACAGAAACCTGATTTCTGTGTTTAACATTTTTATCAGCAGAACTTCATTTTCAAATGAAACTTGTGAAACCCCAGTATACAAAGCAGACTAAAATAGAGCTTCTCTGAGTGAAGTTTGTGTAGAGCCGGAAAACACAAGGGCTTTGGGTCACACTTCCAGAGATCAGGATTCTTCCCTGGTGGCTTCGAGGTTAAAGCATCCACCTGGAATGTGGGAGACCCAGGTTCGATCCCTGGGTTGGGAAGATCCCCTGGAGATGGAAAATGGCAACCCACTCCAGTACTCTTGTCTGGAGAATTCCCTGGAGGGAGGAGCCTGGTAGGCTACAGTCCATGGGGTCACAAAGAGTCGGACACGACTGAGCAACTGAGCGACTTCACTTTCACTTTCACTTTTCCAGAGACCTCAGGCTTTAAGGAGCCAGGCTGGAATCCTGCAGATGGGCCCCAGATGCTGTGATAGTTACAGAGTTCTCAGGGTTTGCCTCAATTCCCCCAGTGGGATCTGCTCACAAAGCCATGCCATTGTTTATCTTCTCCTTCTTATTTCTGGTGCATTTCTACTGAAGAGTTGTAATATCTGTGACACCAGTAATGATTCACTCAGGTCAGTATTAGTGATTATTAATTGCTTATAAACATCCTTCCCTGGAAAGAGACTAAGTGCCTTGCACTCAGACACAGACAAATGACATAAGGAGGCACCGGTGATGTCACAGTCAGGAGCTACTGTGAGGAGCCTCCCAGCCTAAGGGTCACCTCCACCTGCATGTTTCCCATCCTGAGCTGGAGGCCAAACATTCCTGTAGCCCACCTTGTCTGCACACTGCCAAACCTCCTGCTAAAAACTCTGATAATGGGCTCAGGCATTGCTTACACCAGAGCAGGGCCACGTGGTAGGACAGGAAACTGACAGGAGCCTGGCTCCCACTTTGTAACAACCAGGTTGCCTTTGTTCTTTCTGTTCTTCAGTCACTGTCATGTTAAACTCTTTGCAACCCCGTGCACTAGAGCATGCCAGGCTTCCCTTTCCCTCACTGTTTCCCAGAGTTGGCTCAAACTCATTTTCCATTGAGTCGAAGATGCCATCCAACCATCTCGTCCTCTGTCGCTCCCTTCTCCTGCCCTCAATCTTTCTCAGCATCACGGTCTTTTCCAGTGAGTTGGCTCTTCGCATTAGGTGGCCAAAGTACTGGAGCTTCAGCTTCAGCATCAGTCCTTCCAATGTATACTCAGGACAGATTTCCTTTAGGATTAACTGATTCGATCTCCTTGCTGTTCAAGGGACTCTTAAAAATCTTCTCTAGCACCACAGTTTGAAAGCGTAAATTCTCAGGCACTCAACCTTCTTTGTGGTCCAGCTCTCACATCCATACACGACTCCTAGAAAAACCATAGCTTTTACTAGAAGACCTTTGTTGGCAAAGTAATATCTCTGCTTTTTAATATGCTGTTTAATATGCTGTCATAACTTTTCTTTTAATTTTGTGACTGCAGTCACTGTCTGCAGTGATCTTGGAGCCCAAGAAAATAAAATCTGTCACAGTTTCCACTTTTTTTAATCATCTATTTGCCATGAAGTGATGGCACTGGATGCCATGATCTTCACCATCAATCCTATTAGGCAGACAACAAAACCCCCATTAAGATAACTTGTTTAAGGCCGCCCAGCCACGGAAGAGTGGGATTCAAATCAAGACTCTTTGGACTTCAAAGACTATGTGCTCCTATCCTAGGGGTTATGAACCAACCTATTTTCTTAGGACTTCTGGAAACACTGTGTGGCATCCCTGGCTCACCGTCGACTCCTTTCATCCTTCCATCGTACTGTGAGACAAAGTCTTAATATTATCTAATTCTTATTTGTGATCTGCTATGTGCCAAGTACTTTTCCAAGTGCTTTCTGTGTATAACTCATGTAATACTCACCATGACCCAGTGAGTTAGGTACTATTCACTTTGCAGCTACAAACACTGAGGAACTGAGAGGTTCAGTTCCATGTACAGAAAAAAATATCATTATGGCTAGTGCTAGAAACTGAATGTTTGTTTCCCCCAGAAGTTCATGTTGAAATCCTAGCCCCACTGTGATGGTGATAGGAGGTGAGGCCTTTGGGAATTGAGTTAGGGTGGAGCCTTCATGAATGAGATTAGTGCTTATAGAAGAGACCCCAGAGAGCCCCTTTGTCCTTTTTCCATCATGTGAGGACATAGTGAGAAGATGGCTATTTATAAAGCAGGGAGTGGGCTCTCATTAGATATCAAATCTGCTGGTACCTCAATCTTGGACTTCTCAGCTTCCTGTAACTGTGAGAAGTAAATGTTTGCTGTTTACAAGGCATACAGTCTATTATATTCTGTTATAGAGGCCTAAACAGGTTAAGAAAGTTAGTTAGTAAGTGTCAGGTTAAGACAGCTAGTAAGTGTCAGGTTAAGACAGCTGGTAAGTGTCAGAACGGGCGTCTGAATCCAGGGAGTCTATCTCTAAGAACCAAGCTCTTAACAACTGTTGAAGTTGGCCAGGGGTTAATTACAGGCTCCAGTTTACAGACAAGGAAGCTGAGAGGGTCTCAGAGCTTGGATAGCCTACCTAGGATCACACAGCATTCACTATAGGGCCATATACTGGGGTTTCAGGATAGTGTAGACAAGAGGCCAGAACTCGGGCTGTGAAATGAAAGTGAAATTCTCTTCCATTGATCTGATCCAGGGCTAGACCAGCAAAGCAGGAATTGCCAAAATAGAGCAGGAATGCCCAAGGCTTAAAGTCCGGAGGAATCAAGACTAGGAGTAATTGACAAGAAGACACAGCATGTTAACCAGGTCCAGGCATATTTATTCCAGAAAAATCCTTGGAGTGAGGAGAGGTAAAAATCCTAATGAGGCCTCTTATGAGAGCCTCTGGTCCCATCATTTGGTCAGTTTAAAACTCCAAGACTTGCAAGGACTGGAATTGCAGTTAACTGTTAAACACTGGAGCCATATTTGGAGAGCAATCTTCTGACTCTCAGAGAAGGCAATGGCACCCCACTCCAGTACTCTTGCCTGGAAAATCCCGTGGACGGAGGAGCCTGGAAGGCTGCAGTCCATGGGGTCGCTGAGGGTCGGACATGACTAAGTGACTTCACTTTCACTTTTCACTTTGATGCATTGGAGAAGGAGATGGCAACCCACTCCAGTGTTCTCGCCTGCAAACTCCCAAGGATGGTGGAGCCTGGTGGGCTGCCGTCTCTGGGGTCGCACAAAGTCGGACATGATTGAAGTGACTTAGCAGCAGCAGCAGCAGCAGCTTCTGACTCTGATCAAGCCTGAGGCTACATGGGAAGGACCATGTGTGGGACACTGGAGGGCCTCCTGGAGGAGGGGGGTCAGATGGGCTGAGATGATGATTTCTGGGGGTCTAGATCTCCCATTAGGCCAGTGGTGAGACCCTGCAGCCTTTGGTCCCTCCTCCTCAAGAGACCACCCTTCTTATGGAGACATGCATGTGAATGAATGTTCACAGGAACCCCAAACTAGAAACAAATCTGTATAACCAATAGAGTGGATAATACGTTGTGACATATTCACACAAGGTAACATCCTATAGCAATAGAAATGTTCAAATTTGTATGTAACAATCTGAACTCATCAGTAGTTGTGTTCTGCCATATCTCCATCAAGGGACTTCTTCCCAGGCTCTCTCCTGTCACAGGATGCCCCCGTCAATTTGCTTCCCAGGGAGTAAAAAATCCACCTGCAATGCAACCCTTGGGTTGAGAAGATCCCCTGGAGAAGGAAATGGCAACCCACTCCAGTATTCTTGCCTAAGAAATCCCATGTACTGATGGGCTACAGTCCATGATGTCACGAAAGAGTCGGACATAACTTAGCAACTAAACAATAACAACAACCTCATCTAATTAATGCCTGTCTTTCAGCCTTCAGCCCACATATGGCACTGCCAGGGCAGCCTCCTGATGAGTCACCAGGTCTTCAAAGCAGCAATTTTACATTGGTCTATGTGATTATTTCGCAAATGTTTGTCTCCCCTTTATTTGCCGCAATGTCCCCTAGGATCTTGTGTGGCACTTGCATACATCAGTAAATATTTGAATGAATGGGTAGATGAGTGAATGAACAAATGAATGCATGGAAATGTGGTCTTCTTCCTACACCCTGCACAACAAATGGCTTCAACCTGTTTCCTGAAGAGCTATCTCAAGGGTCGCTGTGCACTGTGGGGATCTGGAAATGCCCACTCTCCTGTCAATTCACACAGCTCCCCTTTTATTTGTTTCAAATATTGGCATACCTCCTAGGATACCTTTGAGGAAAACGTTCTGGCTACTTAAAGAATGTTTTAAAAACCACTGTTCTAGACCTTACCCTTCAGCTATCTGTTACTCTCTCCCATCTTCTCTTCCCTTCTTCCTTCCTCCCAGAAACTTCCACAGAACTAATGCCTGGCAAAGCTTTAAAACTAGAAGCCCCTCTCTTTCTCCCTTTCCCTCCATTTCCTTTCCTTCCCATCCCCCTATAATTTGTTGTTAAAAAAAAAAAAGAGGAAACCGTCTGGATGTATTCCACNTGGTGAAATCAAAACCATCTTTACAATATCTATAGCAATGATGACAATCATGAAAAATGTTTAGGTGAAAGAACAGTGGGATGTGGTTGAACAGATGTGTTGAGATGAAAGGAGTGTTTGGATACAGGGGGTGCCAGAATAAGATGGCGTTGTCCCCCTGTCTCTTCATTCCCTAAGATTTGCACTGTGTCATTCCTGGGAGGGATTAAGGCACAAGGGAAAGGCATGAGTATAAGGAGATGTTTGGCAGTGCCCAGCCCTTGATTCCTTCCACATGACTGCACCATGTAGGGCAACCCCCCAGCACAAGTTGCTCAGTTTTCATATGGGTCTATGATGATTCTGGGTTGAGAGGTGATAGGCCAAAGATTCATGGAAGGAAGCTCTTTCTCATAGAATTTGACTCTGAGGTGAAGTCGCTCAGTCGTGTCCGACTCTTTGCGACCCCGTGGACTGTAGCCTTCCAGGCTCCTCCATCCGTGGGATTCTCCGGGCAAGAATACTGGAGTGGGTTGCCATTTCCTTCTCCAGGGGATCTTCCCGACCCAGAGATCAAACCCAAGTCTCCCGCACTGGAGGCAAATGCTTTAACCTCTGAACCACCAGGGAAGCCTCTGTATATGGCTATTTGAATTTGACTCTATATGTGGATATTTGCTGGCTTGGCTGGGACCATAAAGAGCCTAGGCATCCATTCCTTTGTGAATCTTTTAGCAGCTCCTAATCTCCAGTGCTTCCCTGCTGGCTCAGCTTGCAATACAGGAGACACAGGAGATGTGGGTTCTGTCTCTGGGTTGGGAAGATCCCCTGGAGAAGGAAATGGCAACCCACTCCAGTATTCATGCCTGAAGAATCCCCATGGACAGAGGAGCCTGGCAGCCTAGACAGAGGAGCCTCACAGCTGGACAGGGGAACCTGGCAGGCTACCATCCATGGGTTCCCGAACAGTCAGACAACTGAGCCCTAAACATGCAACCTCCCAGTCTGGTTATTTCAGTCTATGTTTCTCTGTTCTTCTCTGCTTCTCCTCCATTTTCCTTGCCTGTGACATTTTTGCCCAAGGGAAAGAGTCAGGGCAAGAAAGGTGGTGCTCATGGTGAATAGGGATAGGGTTTTACTGCAGAAGTGGGAGGTGGGACAGGTAATGGGAAAATTGTTGCAGAGGTGAAGGAAAAGACACCATGACCACATGAACATTCAGGCAAACAGTGTACAACCTTGAACTTACATCTGCTTATGCCCTTTTCTGGCTCCACACACATACCATTCTTACCAATACAGATGCATATGGCCACACGTCCAGATCATCCTCCAGTCTTTTGTAATACTGCTTCATCATGGCTCGCATACAACCCTGCCCTCCTGAAGCTTTCAACTTTATATTTATCACTCCTCCAGCAAGAGTTCACTGATCAGAGCTATTAAAAATACAATGGGTAGGGATAGAGACAGGAGGGAGGTTTAAGAGGGTGGGGACATATGTATACTTACGGCTGATTCATGTTGTTGAATGGCAGAAACCAATGCAACATTGTAAAGCAATTATCCTCCAGCTGAAAGTTTAAAAACTAAGCAAGGTGATGGCTCTTTCTGCCATCACATGATATCATAATCAAATGCAAAGTTGATTAAAAAATGCAATGGGTAGACACCATGGGTGAGTAAGCTCCCCGTCATTGAGAGGCTGGTGAATGATTACAAGTGGCCCATTCAGCACTCTTGCTTGCTGAGTGGAATGGTTTCCATGGAGTCTACGAATGTTTTCCATGCTGTCCTACAGTCTAAGACAGACTTGGCTGATGAGAATGCAAAAATCAAAGACAAAAACAACAGAATAAAAACAAAAATAAATATTTGCCTTGCACAATATACATTTTAGGGATAATTCATCTCTTTTGTCAGGTGAAATTTCAGAAAGAGAAGGGGAGGGGCTCTCCCAACTCCCCACTCCCCTACAAGACTGGTCTGAGGAACGTCTAGAACATTCATATAACCACCTTGCGCTCTGGGTGATTATGTTCTGAAAAGACATAATTTGGGCCAAGAAAACTTGTAAAAAACCAAGATAGAGATCAAAAAGCTGATTTATATTTACAGTGGAGGACACTCCTTTTCAACGCCTGGAATGCTTATGTCCCCATGCTAATGGGGCTTGTTCTAGGATCTTATGTAGCTGAGAAGCCAGACAAAAGAAAGACAAGAAGCTTGCTGAATGAAATGGGGCCATGAAAAAGTGAATCAGATGCTCTTTAAAAACAATTTGGGTCAAAGCGATAGAAATCTATCCTTCTCCAGTCTAGGGAGCAGATCAATGCAGTGCCCTGAGGATTCCCAGGGCTACATGTCTCTCCCTCTGTTGCATTATAGATGCACAACCATCAGTGGTGCTCTCTGGATTCTCTACTTCAGGATTCTGAGATGGCCATGGAGCTTCCAGTAATCAGGGTTGCCACTCCCAGTATACCCCTCCATCTGCCCAGGAAGTGTACTCACTTCAGTTACAAAGAGCTCCTGTCACCAGGCCTTTGGCCTAGTTCACCTTTAAGCAGTTCCTAGAATCTCATGTTGAGTTATTTTGCATGTACAGAACCTTTACAGAATCTTAAAAATTCAGACACTGTCAGTGACTGGTAGAGATATTTAATACAATACCCCCCACCCCCATTTAAACGATGAGAAACAGACTTGCCCAGCAGCAAGAGGAGGGGCCAGGACCCAAAGCCAAGCTTTCATCCAGAGCTTCTTATTCATCTCTTCCACCAATAGGAATGCACCCAATTTGGGCATTAGTACTCTCTGGGGCACTAGCTTGCCTGCTGTCCGTAACTATGTTGATGCTAAGTCGCTTCAGTCATGTCCGACTCTGTGCGACCCCATAGACGGCAGCCCACCAGGCTCCACCATCCCTGGAATTCTCCAGGCAAGAACACTGGAGTGGGTTGCCATTTCCTTCTCCAATGCATCAAAGTGAAAAGTGAAAGTGAAAGTCTTTAACTATACTCACAGATAAGTAGCTTGGCCATGCTTTTCAGTACTTTGGATAGCAGAGAAAGAACATGCTCAGTATCCGGAGACCCTGCCAACATATGGCAGATGTAAGAAAAGTGAGAAAAAGTGTCCCTGGAAGGAGTGAGCTCATTTGTGCAACCAGTCACTTCTTTAAGTGGCTGTCCTGCTGATCTCCCAAACCATCAGTGATCCAAGTTGGGAGAGATCAGGTACAGGAGTCCAGACACCCAGTTGTGATCTGGGGACCAGGTTTGGAAGTGGAAATGACTATTTCCAAGAGCCTGTTCTGCCTTCTCAAATCAATGCCATCTTCCTCCAGTTCTTTTCCCCAAAAGTCAAGGATTTTCATATGCTCTTTAAGGAGATGAAGTTCTCACCATTTCAGGGAGGATGCTGTGTGTTAGTCATCTCTTTTATTCTGACTATTTTCATTCTCATGAAAGTGAAAGTGAAGCTACTCAGTTGTGTCCGTCTGACTCTGCGACCCCATGGACTGTAGCCCACCAGGTTCCTACATCCATGGGATTTTTCAGGCAAGAATACTGAAGTGGGTTGCCATTTCCTTCTCCAGAGAATCTTCCCAACCAGGGATCAAACCCGTCTCCTGCACTGTAGGCAGATTCTTTACCATCTGAGCCACCAGGGAATCCTATGTTCTAAGCTTAAATCAGAAAAATGTCTTATTTCCCAATGAAGAGATAGGAGGCATGCATAGAGGGGAGGGGAGTGAGAGTAGAAATTGAATTGTGTGTTTGTCAGTTGAAAACTAGAAGCCTGTCCTCATTTCCTAATAAATTATAGATTTCCATTTTCAACAGTTTTCTTCAATGCATCTCTCCTCCATAACTGAATCTGTGATAAACTTTCAATAAAAATTTGATAACAAAAATAAAAATACACAATAAAACTGTATAGCAGTTATAAGTGGTGTTTATTCCTTTACATTTTAAAGTATTAATGCAGCATAGTTTCCTCAAAAATTCTGCATTTCTATCTTCTTGTCTCACAAAATTGTTTTCTGAAAGCTCTGATTTTGCTTGTGTATTTTTTGCTTTTCTGCTTTTCTTTTCACCAACGAGTTCATTATACCACTAGGTCGACAGAGCGCAAGTGGGTCAATGACTAGCTCCACCTCCCTTTCACTAAATGTAATCATGAAAACACTTTTATTGAATCTCTGAGCATTTAAATCTGATTATTCTTTCCAACAGGGAAAGTAGATAAGTACTACTATTGCCCTCATTTTAGTGATGAAGAAAGTAAGGTACAGGGAAGTTAAATAACTTACCCCAAAGTCCCCTAAACCATGCCCTGCATCCGTGTGCATCTATACTAATAAACGCACACTGTTGTTTTCCACAGTCACATCCACTGACCTCCACATGTCATCCCATAGGTGTGTTGTAGGAATTGCCATGACAGAAACAGCACACACATCGCCACCAAAACTGTCCTCCCCAACATTCTCATGTTAATTTATTTAAGTGAAAAAATACTAACATTACTCTGAAAGAGCGGTATAGGAGTGCTGGGCCATTGTCGCAAACCACACGGATGACAAATGGACACACTCAGATTGGGGGTGGATAAACTTTTATTTGGGCTTCCCTAGTGGCTCAGATGGTAAAGAATCTGCCTGGAATGGAGGAGAACCAAGTTCTATCCCTGGGTGGGGAAGAGCCCCTGGAGAAGGAAATGGCAACCCACTCCAGTATCTTGCCTGGAAAATTCTGTGGACAGAGGAGCCTGGTGGGTTACAGTCCATGGGGTTGCAAAGAGTCAGACACGACTGAGAGACTAACACTTCCACTTCTAAGCTTATATTTGGAGTGCTCTCTGAGGTGGGCAATACTGGTTTTCTTGGTGATACACTAACAGTAAGCATGAAGGGCTTCTCTCATGAAAGTCAGGGGAAGCACAGAGATGAGGAGGTCTGTGGGCTTGGTGCTCTTGTCCTGACCACTCCAAGTACACTATGTGAGAGTCCTTGACCCTGGCTGGAGTCCAGCCCTGGTGCTGGGACGGTGGTGTTGCAGCCAGGATGGCCTCTGAGGGTGATGGGTCTTTGCTGCCAATGCACCTCCTCAGGGCCTTTCCCTTGAAGCCTCTCTCACCTGCTCTGGGGGAGAGGACCAACTCTTTCATGCACCTCCTGCCACGATGCTTTCACAGCCAATTAAAATTCTATTCTGTTCCCAGCAAGGGAGCTGGCAGCCTTGGGTCTCCCCAGCAGGATGGACTGGCTGCAATTAATGTCTCTCCTGGTGCCTGATTAGCTAAGGGGAGGCCAGGATACTTATCCTACCCCCAAGGCCACCTTTAAATTAGGAAATGGAGGTTTCCCCATCCCATTGCCTCTATTCAGTCATCAGTTAGTACAAACATGTTAACCCATTCTATTTCCCTCTTGGTAGTGGAGCTGGATCAGAGAGCCAGAGATCATCTCTCAGTTGCACAGTCCCAGGAATAAGGAGAAGGGGAGACTCCTTGAGTCCCTTTGTATCCCAATTCCCAACCACTGGAATTAGTTGAGAGCCTCCTCTCTTGAGCACAGGTTAGGAGTTGGCAAAGTTCAACAAAAGCCACAGGTAGAATGTTCCATGTCATCATGTTGAAGCTTCGAATGTGGAAGGTAATGCATATAAATAATACATTTAAGAAAAAAGAGAAAAGCCAAATGGTGGAAAAGAGAAGGAAATAAATACATATTGGAAGTTTAGTATGTGCCAAACATTTTACATATAGCATGGAATCCTTCAGAAACTCCATTTTTACAGGTGATGGTCCTTAGGGCTCAGAGAGGTTAAGAGAATTGTCCAAGGCACAGAGCTAATGCGATAAATTGATTGTACTAATAGCCCTAGATCTTCACGCTTTCTTGTGGTCATTTTCTTTTGGTAATGCCTGCTCATATTGACTCTGAAATAGGCACACAGCTTGCTTTGACCAGTGGAACTTTAGTAAATTTGATGTAAGCAGAGGTTTTAAAAGTGCTTGTGCATCAGAGCTTGCTTGTCCTCTCTTGCTGGTGGGTACTATCCCCCCATCACGTGAGCAAGCCTGAGCAATCCTACTGGATGATAAGAAACATACAAGCAGAGGTGGGCCATCCATCCTAGCTCAGTCAGACTCCAGCTGACTCCAAGATGCATGAGGGAGCCCAGCCAAGACCAGCCAAACCAAATCAGCAGAACGACTCAGCCAACTTATCAACTTGTGAAAGGTAATAAAAGGCTATATTTGAAGTCATTAATTTAATATATATGCAGGAGCATAGTTAGCAGCCTAATTAACTGATATAGTTAATAAATGGCACAGTCAGAAAGTTGTTTGATCTTAAAGCGCGTGCAAGAAAAGATAGGCTGAAATCGTAGCAGGGAAAATGCAGGCTGGATTATGATACATCTTTAATGACAAAATTGTCTGGTCACACAAGGGTGTTTCCTGGGACCCGTGCGGCATTCTTATATTTAGGAACCTCAAAGAGAAGTGGTGGGCAATGATCCAGTGCAAAGTGTAAGTGTGGGGTCCTACAGCCCCAGGTACCTTAACCTTGTAGTCTGCCATCTCAGAGACTGGGCTATGCTGAGACTCTTGACCAGAAGACTCTGAGTCATCTGTATCATCCGCCAGTTTGCTGGAGAAGGAACACCCTACAACACTCAGGCTAAGTTTCTGCAGCCTTCAGCTAGCTACACGCCCCTGGTTCTCTTTCACAGCTGAGGCACTCTCCTAAGACTGCCTCGGTGGTGGCAATGCTGTAAATTCCTGACTCAGCCTCCATTCGGAAGCCACCTCCTGTGCTTTCCCTCCAGTAGAAAGGAAGGTGGAGGGGAACAGACCATCTGCATTTCTGAGCTTTCCTTCTCAGGGTCATAGTCGTGGCACTACTGATAACCGTTTGTGAGAATGTGGAGAAAGCACAAGACCTTAAACACGGGCCAATAGCAGCAAGTACGGATGGAAACCGGCACCGTTTTGCTGAAGGCCAGTTTGGCCTCCAGGATGTAGTAAGAGCCTTAATAATGTCCACACCCTTTGAATGAGTAGTTCCATTCCAGACCTGTCTTCTAAGGAAATAATTATGGATATAAGCCATGAAATCAAAGATCACCGTGAGGAAATTTTCATGACATGGTGTAAATGAGAAAAATACAAGTGAAAAACTGGCTCTAAATTATGTTCCTGATTTGGGGAAAATTATGTGTGCAAGTGTAGGAGGGGTATAGTTATGAAGAAATATNGGGTCCCCCTTCCCAGCACTGTCTCTAACAGGAGCACCCCATCTGTCAAGGATCCCTTGACAGATGTTCTGAGCAGAGGCTAGAAGATGAAGAGGTGGTCTTTGAAGACCAATGCCTGTTTCCCAGCTCCAGAAGCAAAGAATACAGAATTCTTTCAAACAAAAAGTCAAATTGCCAAGATGACAGAAGCTACAACCACTTGGAGCCGCTTAGCAGAAGCTTGGAGTCAACAGACCGGCATCTATTCACACGCCATAGTAATTCCAGCTCTCCTTAGCAGGCTTATTCCTGACGGGGAACTGGAGCCAACACTTCAGGAATAGCACGCTTCCTTGAGAGGTGTGAAAAGAACTGGGCTGAACTTTCAGCAGACTCTGGAGTGGGTATCACCCGGTGAGAGGCATCAATATCGCAGAAATGTAGGGCAGACTCTTGGAAGCTCTGAACCCAGAGAGGAAGGGGCCCATCCTTTTATTTTCTTTCTCCTTTTTCAGTGTTTTCCCACTGCACCACCCTAGGAAGAGCCACTGCCCTCTCTGATGTTTCAGGTTTTTCAGTCTAAATGGAGTAGAATCTGAACATAGTTCATCATGAAGGAGAGGTACAAGTCCTATACAGAGAAAGAATCGAACAGTGTTTCGATATTTACTGNCTAAAGGAGATCAGTCCTGGGTGTTCATTGGAGGGACTGATGCTGAAGCTGAAACTCCAGTACTTTGGCTACTTCATGCAAAGAGTTGATTCATTGGAAAAGACTCTGATGCTGGGTGGGATCGAGGGCAGGAGGAGAAGGGGACAACAGAGGTTAAGATGGCTGGATGGCATCACCGACTCAATGGACATGAGTTTGAGTGAACTCTGGGAGTTGGTGAGGAGGCCTAGTGTTCTGCAATTCACGGGGTCACAAAGAGTCGGACACTACTGAGAGTCTAAACTGAACTGAACTGAATTGATGACCCAGTAATTCCCCTCCTAGACATATACCCTGAGGAAACCAAAATTGAAGAAGACACACGTATCCCAATGTTCGTTGCATCACTATTTACAATAGCTAGAACAGGGAAGCAACCTAGATGTCTAACAGATGAATGAATAAAGAAGTTGTGGTCCACATACACAATGGAATATACCTCAGCCATAAAAAGGAATGCATTTGAGTCAGTTCTGATGAGGTGGATGAACCTAGAATGTATTACACAGAGTGAAGTAAGTCAGAAAGAGAAGGATAAGTATCATATTCTAATGCATACATATACAGAATCTAGAAAAATGGTACTGAAGAATTTTATTTGCAGGGCAGAATGGAGAAACAGACATAGAGAATAGACTTATGTACATGGGGAGAGGGGAGGAGAGGATGAGATGTGTGGAAAGAGTAAAATGGAAACTTACATTACCATATATAAAATAGATAGCCATTGGGAATTTGCTGTATGTCTCAGGAAACTCAAACAGGGGCTCTGTATCAACCTAGAGGGGTGGGATGGGGTGGAAGATGAGAGGGAGTTTCAAAGGGTGAGGATATATGTATACCTGTGGCTGATTTATGTTGAGGTTTGACAGGAAACAACCAAATAAAGCAATTATCTTTCAATAAAAAATAAAATAAACTTAATGGGAGCCAAGTGCAAATCTGACAATAGAATCCAACCCTAATCAATGTCTTTCTGTGTGTATGTGAAAGGGCATTTCTAACATTATGAGGATAAATGGTGAAAGAGTTCATCAGTGAGGGACCAGAAGAAAATTCAGAATATTTTAAAATCGATGTCACAAGCAGGATAAAATATTATTTGGAGGAGATAGATAATAGAAGTGGCACAAAGTCAAAAGATTTATTTTCAGATAGTTGGTAGAGAATTAATTTCACCTACATTAGTTAAAAATGTCTAGTTTAGAGACAATAATTAGGAGATAATACATAGATAATAAAATCAGGGTAAAGATAATTGCACTAATTTCTTCTTCAAAGGAAGTCATGAGTGAGAGCTTTTATATCAACCTCTAAAATAAAATATCAGTAGCTTTAATCTAACATAGAAAGTAGTGCTGGTTAAAATAAATCCTAAAGAATTATAGGAGGAAAATATGGAATGGTGGTTCTGAGAGAATCGAGTTTCATCATACTACAGCAACTTACTACATCCTCTCAGATTAATTTTGCTTAGCATTTTTGAGCCCCATTTTCTCATCTTTAAAATGTTATCTTTAGGATGATAACAATAAGAGTATCTTATCTGGTTGTATTTTACGAGGGTTACATGAGATGATATATCTAAAATTATGTGCACAATACATGCTAGCAAATAGTCAAAATTATTAAAGATGGTGTACAAGAATCTGAAAATAAGATAATTTAAGGCTAGCATTTCTATACAATAAAGCAAATCTTATCATTCTTATGTTTTGACAAATGTATACACTCATTAACCACTAACTCAATCCAGATAAACATTTCATCTCCCCCAGTTCCCCACAAGCTTTCTTGGAGTTAGTCTACCAGCTTGCCCTTGCCACTGGCACTTGCTGATCTGCTTTCTGATACTGTGGTTTCACAGAGATTTTTCAGAATCTCATGTAAATGGAATCATACACTATGGATTCTTATAAATCTCATACACTATGGATTCTTCTGTGTCTGACATCTTTCACTCAACATAGTTTTTGTAATCCATCCTCATTGTGTGTCAGTTGTTTAATGCCCTTTATTGCCAAGTAATATTCTCTTTTATGAATANAGACAGAAGGTTTGCTAAAGAGTATCTAGTCCAGAGCTTCACAAATGAGTCTTAGCCAACCTTGCTTCAAAAGAGGGGGATGGGTCTGCATGAAATCAGAATCTCTGCAGTCAAAGCTTGGGAATCTGAACACATAAGCTTTCCAGGTGATTCTTCTGTGTGTGAAATTTGGAGAACCAAGGGATCAAGGCTTAGCTGAAACCCATGTCAGAGGGTGGCAGAGCTGGAGAGTGCCCAGGAAAGACCCTACATTTTTGCTTTGTTAGATTCAGCCATACACAAGATTCTAAGTGTCTGGGGCCATGATTCAGAGCATCTGTGAAGTATGACACATCACAGCTTGTTTACACTTGTAACCTCTGATGTATCCCCTAAACATATCAAATCATGTATCAATGACTGCAGCTTCCCTGCAGTCAATAAAGAATTTGCTTGCAATGCAGGAAGCTCAGACAAAGAATTTGCTTGTAATGCAGGAGATGAGGGTTTGAACCCTGGACTGGGAAGATCCCCTGGAGAAGGAAATGGCAACTCACTCCATTATTCTTGCCTGGAGAATCCCATGGACAAAGGAGCCTGATGGGCTACAGTTCATGGGGTCGCAAAGAGTTGAACATGACTGAGCAACGAACACTTTTATTTTCATTCACTGTGACTGGAAAAGAATTTCTGTAGAATTTCACCACAACACCTTCAACTACATGAGCATTTTGCACCACTGAGGCTGGGCATCCTTCTGCCTGTGTACAGGGACTGTGGAGGGCTGACCCCAGGAGGTCACTGAGTAATTGCCCTTCAACTTGCCATTGACTTGTGCCCTTGGCTTGGCCTGACTTGTGGGATAAAAAGAGAACACGGTGACCTGGAATCTCTGAAATTTCAGCCTACTGGCCTGGAACCTTGGAAACGGGCCCAGTCCTCTGCTCTATGCAAACAACCCAATTCTGGCCAGTGAGGTTTATCAAAGTTATGCTTTTCTATTAAGTCAGGCAAAGGACTGAGGGTGAATCAACCTCTAACTTTAGCTCCTTGTTAACAGTGGTGATGGTAAGTGGTACAGAAAGACACACAGACAGTATGTGGCACGTGTAGGTTATTAGAAATACAGATACGGTTATGAATATCCACATAAAGTATGACCTTCTTTCTTTCTGCCAGCCCTTGTGGGGGTTGGTTTGTTTATTATGCAGATCATGTTTGACTTTATGGAATCAGATGTTATTTAAATTCAATTATTGTGAGGTTAAGTTCTTCTTTCTGGTATCAGCTGAGTAAATTCAAAGGCTGTTAGAGGGAATAGGTACATTTGTCTTATTCCAGTTAAATTATAGGGAGAAAAGCAGTGCAGGAATAAAAAAATTATCATGAATAGAAAAACATGGTTTGGGGGGTTTGGTTGGGGCTTGTGTGTTTGTTTCCTATGTCTCTTTTTGTAGCCCGTTTTTTGAACTGATGAGCAGGAAGGCTGCAAAATCTTCCATGAAGAGGAAAGCAGATTATATGTTTGTGTGTGAGTGTGTATGCATGTGTAGTGTTGTGTTTGTGAAAGTTTAAGTTACTGGTATGAGAGAACTGGAACTATTTATGTGGTTAATTGAATTCAGTGTAGATAACTAGAGCTCATTAAGGCCTTAAGTCTTCTTTTTCTACTTAGTAATAGAGTTTTCTTTTTTAAATCGAATCATCTGACAATGATTCCCTGTTTACCAGTGTTCACACTCTGTCAGTCTCCTAAAGCAGTGGCCCCCAACCTTTTAGGCACCACGGACCAGTTTCGTGGGAGACCGTTTTTCCATGGACAGGCCGGGGGGTAGGGTGCAGTGGCGGGTAGTGGTTTCAAGATGATTCAAGTGTATCACATTTATTGTGTACTTTATTTCTATTATTACATCAGCTCTGCCTCAGACCATCAGGCTTTAGATAGAGGAGGTTGGAGGGTTCGGCTTTGGTGTCATTGAGGGAGGAAGTGAGAAGCTCAGGACTGGTCTGGCTGGAAAGGGAGCATGTCAAGTGCTATGGATGAGTAGCCAGAAAGGGCTCCAGCCAGAAAACAAATTTCTGCCTGTATGCTGCCCAACACAACACGCAGAGAATTCAGAATGGCTTGTCTATGTATAATCCTGGATTCCAGGGCCATGGGGATCTTTGAAGGTCATCTTGCCGATCAGCCTGCTTCTCAGAGATAAGCAGGAAGTTTGCTTTCTCATCCCCCCTGGGTGGCAGGAGCCACCCCTACTCTGATTTATCTGCCACAACCTTGACTGGTGAGAAGGTCTCATGATAGCTCATCTTTCTTGATCCCAAGTCCAGGATACATTGACCTCTTGCAGTTCTGTGGAATCAAGAAATCACTGTCTGGTGTCCTGCATGAAAAAGATGCTGAAAACTTGTAGGTTTTCCTTCTATTCACCTTCCCCACTTGTGTTTCCCCTTGTGTAGTTGGTTGATATTATGAACCAGTTTGGTTGTGCCCATAAGTTGGGAGGATGTGTCCTTGATAAGCCTTCCTCTTAGCTTGCGGTTCAGTTGCTAAGTCGTGTTCAGCTCTTTGTGACCCCATGGAGTGCAGCACACCAGGTTTCACTGTCCTTCACTATCTCCTGGAGTTTGCTCAGATTCATGTCCATTGAGTTGGTAATCCTGTTAGCTGGTGCCCCAGATATGTGGAACCTAGTTAGTGATGCAAAACAGTTCTATGCTTCCCTGTCAATAGTCCTTCATCATAGATGCCATCTAGGATGGACATGGAGGAGTCTCCTTTCTTTGGTATCCCTCCTAATTCTCCTCTACAGCCTCAGGGAACTTTTCCTATTCCTGTGCCCATTCCTCATCCCCTGCACCATACACACAGGTTTCACTCCACTCAGGAGGGGGAGTTCTGATTTTAAGGCTTTTGGTCCTCTGAGTCTTCACAATGGAGCATCTACGAGGCAAGTGAATGTTTCCTTGTGAATACAGACTACATCTCAGAGAAACTTCTAATGCATTTCTATGCCTATAAAAATTGCTGTCTCTTAATTTTGACTCAACAAATGTCTACTCCCTGCCAAGGGTGGGAGTATGAGGAGGAAGTGGGGGAGTGAGTTAATTCCATTATGTCCTCACTCACCACTACCACCACCATCACATCAATTAATACTCAGTGAACACTGCCTGGAATGGGGTTCAGAGGAGAGGGGCAAAGGGGAGAAGAGTTTTCACCTTTGCATTTATACATTAATAGGGATCCAGCAAGGCCATCTCTTTTGTCAGGGCTGGAAAGGTAAGGATATGATGAACAAGGCTGCTGGGGTGGGAGGAGAGATGGGAGGCAGGTGACATGAGCTGGCAGGTATGGGCAGCCTGATGGACAGAGCTTTACCCTGCCTTTCTCTTGAGCAAGTAACAACCTCTCCGAGTGGGTATCATCATATAGTAAAGCAGGAGAAATTATATTAGCTTCGTTAAGTTATTGAGGTAGTAGATGATATAATGTCTATCTTGTTAGAACTCTGAGATGTTTACAACACTAGGATTATTAATAAGAAGGGAATATTATTCAAACAAGGAAGGAAGGCAGAGAGGGAGGAAATGATCAGTGTTTGACATAGGTGTGAAGGTGGCCTTTGAGACAAGAACGTCAGCCATAATACCTATTATAACCATTTCCATATTAGTCTAGCATTTACTTAGACCTGCTTGTGTGCCAGGCAGGGTGATAAATATATGTTCTAATGACCCTCTTCCCCCAATTTCATGGATGATCCATTTTATTTTAATAGAAAGGGTGCTCAGTGCTGCCAGTAATTCTATTTTATTTTACTAGTCTAATTACTCCTAAGCTTCTCCCAGATGACTTTGTAAACCAATTCTCAGAACTCCATACCTTCTCCCCCACTTCCAGTCTCAGTCCATAGCTTTGCTTTATCTAGAAAAAGAAGAAACTGAGAGAAAACTTACCCAATGTTCTCATCCAACTGGATCCATCAGCAGCTTTTGCCAGGGCTCCCTCTTTCTTGAGAGACTTTGTCTTCTTCTTTGGCTTCTGGAACATCACATTCTCCTCTCAGTCCACTGACCTTCCCTCTCAGGCTTTTCTACTGATCCTTACCTATCTTCTAAGCTCCAACATCTTGACATTCTGCAAGAAGCAGTTCTGGTAGCCCTCCCTCTTCCTACCTGCCCTCACTCCTGGGTTTGTGGCTTTAAAAACCATCTGTAGGCCAGTGACTCTCAAGTGTATATACTGAGGCTACAGCTTTTCCCTAAACTCTAGACTAATGTATATCACATTCCCACTTGGATATTTAATAGGCATCTCAAAATTGATACATCCCCAAATGAGCTTACAACCTACCCTCCAAAACCTGCCCCTCCCTCAGTCTTTCCCATCTCAACTTGAACGCAACTCTCCACCCCTCACTGTTCAGATCTTCATCATCCTTGACTTCTCTCATCCATCACACCTAATCCATCAGCAAGTCTTAACATCTGTATCTTCAAAAATGTATCCAGAAGCCACTTCTTAGAGCTTCCACTGCTACCCTACTGGTTCAAAGCTCCATCATTGCTCACCTGCATTACTGCAATAGCCTCTTGGCTCCTTACTTGGTCCTTACTTCCTTCCAGTCTATTTTCAATACAGAAGGCGGAAGGAACCTGTTAAAAACGGTCGGATCATGTCACTTCTTCTGCTCAAAACACGCCTGTGATTTCCCATCCCATTCACAATAAATGACAAGTCCTTAAAACAACCCACCAGCATTGTCTGGCTTGTCCCCCATTCTTGATCCCCATTATACCTCTGACTTCATCTACTCTCAGTCTTTTCGTTCATTCTAGCCCAATCATACTGGCTCTTTGGTGTCCCTAGGAGATGCCAAACAGGCTTCTGCCTCAGGGCCTTTGCACCTGATGTTCTCTGCCCGAATGCTCAGGTCTCATACACCTACATGGCTTGCTCCCTCATTATCCTCAGATCTTCTGTCAAATGTCCCCACTTGTAGAATTTCAACCTGTCCCCTCCCTGATATTTCATTTTCCTTTCCCTTGCTTATTTTTCTCCATAATAGTACATAACAGCATGCCGTGTACTTATAGTTTACTTGTTTATCTTATTTATTTTTAAAAAGATGTTTTGATGTAGACCATTTTTAAAGTTTTTATTGAATTTGTTACAATACTGCTTCTGTTTTATGTTTTGGTTTTTTGGCTGTGAAGCATATAGGGTCTTAGCTCCCCGACCAGGGATTGAACTCACACCCTCTATCTTGGAAGGCAAAGTCTTAACCACCGGACTGCCAGGGAAGTGCCTTGTTTATCTTTTAAAAATGTTTGTCTTTCTTGACCAGGGAATTTTGGTTAGTAACATTCAGTACTGTATCCTTGTCACCTCATATAGAACTTGGAACATACTACATGTATATTTGATGAAGGCCCAGAGAGGTTAAGCAACTTGCCCGGGGTCACACAGATCATAAGAGCCTGGATATACTCAAGTCTGTCTGGGATTAGAGTCCAAGCTCTTAACCACCATGTTAGTGTCAATAAAGGGAAATGTCCCTGAACTGCACCCCAAGGCTGTTGTGTCTATTGCTTCCCTTGTTCTAATCTCCCAGAACTGAAAACTATTGTACAGCCGGGCTGGGGCTGTTTTTTTTTTTTTTTTTTTCTGCTCAGTGGCAAGGATGCCTGGTGCCCATGTGGGTGGCAGGGGAAGTCTTTGGCTTACCTACCAACTGCCATGGCAACCAGGTAACCTAAGGACTCCAGAAGCAAGTCCTTTCAGATTGAGAGAGGAGAAAAACTGAAGCAAGGCAGAAATAAACAGGAAGAAATCTGTGAATGGAGAAACGGCTGGAGTCTTGTTCCTGCGGCTTGCTGTGTCATTTGGCAGCGAGGTGAATCCATCCTGTTTTCTTCCCCACCCGCCAGCTCAGCCACAGCCACAGGCTGTGGATCACCTTGTCCTGCCTCCAGCATAACCCCACTTAACCAGCCTTCTGCTCAGCCTCCCTAGGAAAGGAGGACTTCAAACACTCTCAGTGACCCCTGGTAACACAGAGGGCAGTCCTGGGCCAGAAGCTGGGAGACCTGTGTCCTAACCCCTAAGCCACTTCACTGGGGTGGACTCTTAGGCATTTCTTTCATCACAATCTTCCTCTAGGCTCAGCTGACCCCATACTTAAGGCATGGTTTACTTATTTGATTGTGGGAGCATAGAATAGAGTTGTAGTAGAAAACCCATGGAATTAAAGTCATTATGGAAAGGCGAGTTGAAATTGTAATATTTTCACAAAAGGACTTACTCGGGCCAGGCTCTGTGTCCAGCACCTGGCTTGCATGATCTCAGTCCATTCTTACAGCCATGCTTTGAGGAGGTTAAGAGTTGTCTGCAATGGAAAAATGGAGAAAGAGAACCTCAGAGAGGTTAAGAGACTTGCTCAAGTTTGCATAGCCAGTAAGTGTTGAAGAGGGTTGGGTTGGGGAGGTTGGGATTGGTGTATATGCATTACTGTATATGAGGTAGATGGCTGGTGAGAACGTACCATATAGCTCAGGGGTGTGGGGAAAAAGAAGGTACAACCTGCTTGTAGGAGAATATGAAGTTAAAAATGCATTCTAATGTACTGGGGTGCAGACAAATGCTGTTTGACAACTCCACTTACACAGGTATTTGGGGCTTCCCAGGTGGCAGTAGTGGTAAAGAACCCGCCTGCCAGTGCAGGAGATGTAAGAGATGCAGTTTTGATCCCTGGGTCAGGAAGATCCCCTAGAGGAGGGCATGGCAACCCACTCCAGTATTGTTGCCTGGAGAATCCCATAGACAGAGGAGCCTGGCGGGCTACCGTCTGTAGGGTCCCAGAGTCAGACACGACTGAAGCGACTTAGCATGCACACGCATGAGGTACCTAGAGTAGTCAAATTCAGGCAGTCCGAAAGTACTTTGATAGATGCCAGGGGCTGGAGGCTGGGGGGTATAGGGTTAGTGTTTAAGGGGGACAGAGTTTCAGTTTGGGAAGGTGATAATGTTGGGACTTGCACAGCAATGTGAACACACTGAGTTCCATTGAACTGTACAGTTAAACATGGTGACAATATATGTTTTACATTATGTGACTTTTACCACAATTAAAAAAAAATTTAAAAAGGAATAAAGGATGCATTTAAATTTAAGGGGTTGGTTTTCAAACACTGCTCTTCACTCCTCCCTTACACTGGGTCCCATGGGGGCCAGGGGATTAAAGAAGATCTGACTTTTCTTGACTTAGTCATTCCCAGGGTGGTCTCTGGGCCCCAAAGCTCTGAGCAGATCATCCAGAAGTGTCTGGTGCCCTTTGCATTTAATGAGCCCCTTTGATCTGTGGAGTTTGCTGAACACTGCAGACAAGAAGGTGATAATCCTCCAGCCCAAAGGCTGGACCCTTAGGAGCTGGGCTGGAGGGGTGCATCCTCTGCCTTACCCTGGTGCCCATCCAGCCCGTGAATGCACCTTTACTGTGTAACTCTGACGTGCCTGGTCCTGTGGGGTATGCAGGATCACCCCGAAGCCTAGAGAAAAACAACTGAAGCGTGATTAAGGGCTGAACTGTGGGTGATGATGCAGGGACAGAAAATAGGTCCAGAGTGGGCCCCTTCCAGATTTGGTGAAAGGGCCGGTGCTAGAGCAGGGAGGGAGAGACAAGAAGAGACCCACGGGCACAGATGTGCAAGGGACCACAGGAACCGGAGTACAGAGGGGGATGAGCAGAGTGTGGTAAGAAGCTGAGTCTGATGTCAGAAAGACCTGGCTTTACATGCTGGCCATGACACTGGCTGGCTGAGTGACCTGGGGTCGGTCATTTAACCTTTCTCTTTAACAGGAGTCACTGTTATATTGAGAGATGTTTATCACCTCCATTTCCATGTTTCCCCATTTTAGCTTGTAATAAAGTTGACTGTAAAGAACATTCTCCTTCAGTCTAACCTGAACCTACCTGGCTTTGGCTCATTCACATCTTTCTTGTTCCAGGAGAAGCACAGGGTGACCAGCCAAAGATAGTC
Organism: Neotragus pygmaeus; assembly: GCA_006410875.1. Lineage (NCBI taxonomy): Eukaryota > Metazoa > Chordata > Mammalia > Artiodactyla > Bovidae > Neotragus > Neotragus pygmaeus. The sequence continues at coordinate 110,850 of SJYV01020287.1, forward strand.
CAAGGTCCAGATTAAGGCCTCTTAGAAGCCCTAAACACAAAAAGATTATGGCCTTCCTCTCCAGTGTACATAAAAATATGCCAAAGCATAAAGTAAAAAACCTATGTGAATGCCAAGGTTAAAATAGCTTTTTTGCAGATTTTTTTTTTTTTCTCTAAAATCCTGGATCACTTCATCAAAGTTAGACTTTTCTAACAGCTTTGGTATCCTAGCTTTCTAGTGTTTGTGGCACCCAAAGCAAGCCTCTATTCTGCCTTTGGGTTGTCCAGTCCAGGGAAAGTGTGGGGGACTCGGAGCTCCAGCGGAAATGGCACACTTTTGGCCTCATGGTCTGGGGCCAGGCACCGGGACCAGGCCAGGTCATGCTCCTTCCTTTTCCAGACAACTAGGGGCCCCAGCGATGGTCCCCCATCCAGAGCCACGGTGCAGAGCCCAGGTCTTGTTAGTTATGCCTGGCCAGCGCGTCTTCCTCCCCTGTCTCATGGCTACCACGTTAGAAAGCAAAGAGAACAGCCTTTGCTATTGCTTGGCACCGTTGCGGGGAACCGGAAGTACTGTCTCTTACCTGATTGGCAATCTGACATGGCTGCCTAACAACCCGATTAATCAAACCCAGCTCATCCTGTTAGAATTAATGAGCCTAGGAGATGCTGCCATGAATAATGAGGGCTTTTGCCCCTCCTTCAGCAGCTCTCCTCCCCCTCCCATTCCTATTTTTTTCTCAGAGTCACACAGCAGCTACTCATTACCGAGGACCTGGAGGCCTCCATGGGTGTGGTGAGCCCCTGGCACTGTGGGCATCTCCTGCCTGACCTACTCTACCTGGAGCCAGAGGCTGGCCATGTCCTAGAGCAGGGAAACCTCTCACTCATCAAACATCTCTGTGCACACTGCACTGCTAAAGTGGGATGAGTATGGGACTTCCCTGGCAGTCCAGTGGTCAGGACTCCATGCTTCCACTGCAGGGGTCATGGGTTCTATCTGATTCCCAGTCAGGGAACTAAGATCCCACATGCCAAGTGGCATGGCTACAAAAAAAAAAAAGAGTATTTGTTTCACGTACGCACTAGGTGCTAAGGATGCAAAGACGGACATAAGATGCATATTGCTGCTGTGAGAAGTCATGGTTTAGTGACCCAGAGACACATGGGGAAGTGCTTTCACAGGGGGTATGGGAGAGTTCCCACCGTGAGGGGGCCTGTCAACACAAAAGGAGCAGAGTGGGGAAACAGAGAGGATTTTATGAGGTGGTGGCACCCTGAGTATTTCCGTCGCCAGGTTCCTGCATCATACATACGCGTGTGGAGTGTTGGGCACTGAGTGAAGTGCTGGGGGTCCCAAGGTCAACAGAATGGACATGGCTCCTGTTCTTATGGAATAGGCAGTCTCATCTTCATGCCTCTGGGCCAGGCAGGAAACCTGAGCAGGCAATTGAATTATGTTTTCACTTGCTCAAACTCAAAGGCTGTTGAAGGCTTGCTGGGTGTAGTCTAGGCACTGGGAGAATGAATGCAAAGATGAACAACATCCCATCCCTGCCTCCTAGGGCTCCTCTGATGGGGCAGTGGATAGGCATATCCCAAGGGCCCTAGAAGGTTACACTGACAAGGTGCTCAGAGATCAAGGCCCTGCACTCAACCTAGAGAAATCAGGGATGACTCCCTGTAGAAGGTGGCTTTGGAACCATCATGAAGACAGAAAAGCAATTGGACAGGTACACCAGGTGCAGAAAGACACTCTAGATCTCATCCAGGCCAAGGAGTAGTCTTTGAGAGTTAGGAGTTGAAGTGAAAGGGAAAGATGATTCCATGCATCTTGGGAGAAAAGGACTGTTTCTACAGTCTACAGCAAAGAGCATGACTAAATACACAAATAAAGATCTGTAACTAATAGGTCAGGAGCTCCTGTGCCTGCTTATCCTAAGTTGGGAAAAAGACATGTTTTCTCAAATAGTGAAATCCCTAAATTCCCAGGTGGATCAGTGGATAAAGAATCTGCCTGCAAAGCAAGATATGCAGATTCGATTCCTGGGTGGGGAAGATCCTCTGGAGAAGAAAATGGCAACCCACTCCAGTATTTTTGCCTGGGAAATCCCATGGACAGAAGAACCTGGCAGGCTACGATCCATAGGGTTGCGAAAGAATTGGACACCACTTGGCGACTGAACCACCATCACCAAATTAAAAGGGACATGCCTTCAGTGGCCATATTGCAAACACACCAGCATGGGGCTTAGGGGACGGGCTGTGCCTGGCAGCTTCTGGGTCCTTTGACAGGAGTGAGGCAAATGGCATCTCCTTCAAAATAGATGAGTTGGGGGAGGAAGTGCGTGGGAAGTAAGGAAGGGGGCCTTGGGATGGGTCAGAAGGGAGCAGAGGTTGGAGAGTTGGGTGGGACCCACTCCTAAAATCCCTGAGAAGGTAAGTGAAGGTGCTGGTGGACAGGAGTCAGGAGGTAGAAATGACAGACTCTAAGCCAGGAGGGAGAAAGAGGGGAAAGGGAGGGGGAGGAGAGAAGGGAGTGAGGGAGGCCCCCAGCCTCAGGACCAGCAGGGAGTGGGCGCAGGCTTCAGTTGCGGTCATGTGGCGTGTGGTATGTGACATGCGGTCATGTGACCTGCGGTCACAGGAGGCTCTGGAGACTGAGTCCAGCCTTGCAGTCCACAAGGAGCTTCAACTCTGGCACTGTCTTTGCCTCCCTTGCTTCTAGTGCAGCCTGCCCCAAGCTGGGCTTGCCAACCACTCCCAGCCAGTCCCAAGGGACATGCTGAGAGGGCCTCAGGCCTTCAGAGGGTGCATCTGCTCAGCCTCCTAGGTCTCCAGGATCCGAGCTGCCACGTTTTTGTCGCTCTGGGACCAGGGGCAAGAGGTTTCACAGAGGGGATCTGGGTCTCTATGGATTGTGCTGCAGAAGAGTGCAAAGGCTCAGGGCCAGAACTCCAAACCCAGGGCAAATGACCTTCATCACATGTATCCAAAGCTTGGGTTTGCTGTTGACATTTGACTACGGGGAAGTTTTGCATAAACACTTGCCTCCTTGGAACACAGAGTCCCACATCTGCAGCTGATGATGTCTGTCTTTTCAACCCGCCAATCCATTCCAGTTCCCTCCAGCTGGCTTCAGTCACAGTATGGCCTGTCTGCCCCTGAAAGCATTTGGGTTTGAGACCCCTGGCTGTACCCTTAAAGAGAAGTCTACCTAGGCTGACACCTACTTTGAATGGCAGAGAACTTCCATGGAGATCCTCTCGCTCATTTTCATAGAAACCCTAGGACTTGGGCAGTACCGAGTAGGAGCGAGGAGCTCAGAACTGTTAGTTGAATTTACTGAAGTTGGGAACCTGGAGCCCAGGCCTCCTCCCAACCAAGTCTGTGGTCTGGCCTGGCCAGAGACATGGAGGGTGGGGGGCAAAGCAACTCTGAAGGCAAACTCCCCGCCCCTTCCCCCCATTGTTGAGGTCTGGCTTCCTGGAGGCTGAGACGGTAAAGCGTCCACCTGTAATGCGGGAGACCTGGGTTCAATCCCTGCGTTGGGAAGATCGCCTGGAGAAGGAAATGGCAACCCACTCCATTACTCTTGCCTGGAAAATTCCGTGGATGGAGGTGCCTAGTAGGCTACAGTCCATGGGATCGCGAAGAGTAGGACACGACTGAGCAACCTCACCGGTTCACTGGCTCACCACTCTCCGCCTCTCTCCCTGCAGGGGGAGCTGCTGAGCCCGTGCCGCTGCGACGGCTCGGTCAAGTGCACGCACCAGCCTTGCCTCATCAAGTGGATCAGCGAGCGGGGCTGCTGGAGCTGCGAGCTGTGCTACTACAAGTACCACGTAATCGCCATCAGCACAAAGAACCCTCTGCAGGTACGGCCGGGGGCTGACAGCTGGGGCGCTGCGGCGAGGGCCGGGCTTTCCCGCACCCCGCCATCTCCGGCGGGACGTGAAGTCACCTTAGTGCTCCGGGGCTTTGGAGGAAGGGAAAGAGATGGGCCAGGTGGGCGAGACCGAGGATGGGGAGTGGGCAGGAGAGCAGGAAAGAATGTTTGTGTTTTCTCTTAAGCCTCAGCCAGAAAAGGAGAAAGGGGTGGGATCAAGAGACAGAAATAGATAAGAGAGGGAAACATGGAAGAGAGAGAATAAGTGAGTTCATGGATAAATGAATGGATAAAAGAAATCAGAAATAAGAAAAAGGAGCAAGAAGAAAAGAGAGGGAAGAAGGGAACAATAAGAAGGAGAGAACAGAGAGTGCAAAAAGGCAAAGAGGCAGGGTGGGACGGTGAGGAGAAAGACTGTGATGAGGTTAAGGACAGAAAAGAAGAAATGAGAGCAGAGACTGGATGCTATGTCCCAAGCTTGACGGAGCCTGGAATCCCAACAAAATGCAGGGTGGGGCCTGATAGTCTCCGTTCCAACAAGCTACCCAGTGATGCCGCTGCTCCTGGTCCACAGACCACACTTCTTATGACAAGGGACTAGAGAAAGATGGAGACGAGACACGAGAGGGAATCAGAGGAAGAGAAAAGACGAGGCAGGAAGGAAAAGGGAGAGAATATAAAGAGTCCATGAAGGTCAAGGGCAGGAAGACCAGGGTTCAGGTGGGGTCTGCGGAACAGATTCACACGGGGCGGGGCTGTCAGATCAGAGGCCCCCACACTTCCCACGGTCCTCCCGACCCTCCCACCCTGCCCTAAGACATCTGTCATCCCCAGAAGAGCTGACAGCCCCTGTGCCACCTCATAAATCCTCCATGTCACACAACTCTCCCCTGCGAGGCACACACACAGAGAGAGGGCGCTTTGCTTCTGAAAATACCTTCACATAGACACGGTCAGCCAGTGAAGCTGCCACGTCATCAATTAGCCAGCATGCTGGCGAGGGCGCGGAACTCCAGCAGCTTGGCACAGTTGTCTCTCTCCCGTCCGAGGGGGTGAGAGAGAGTCAGTGCTGCTGCCCCAGGAGAGCGAGTGGCTTGGGGATGGTGGTGGGCTGGGATCTCTGCATGGAAGGGCAGCTGCAAACACCCGGAGTTGCAGCGTCCTTGCAGTGGGGGCCAGCCCAGGGTAGGGGGGCATTATTACTAGAAGGGAGCCTTAGAGCCCCTCCCTAGGCACCTCAGTCATCCTGATGGTGCACCAAAAAGTCAGAACAAGAAGTGCCTGCCCATGTGCTGGTTCCATCCTCAGCTATTCATTTCAAAATCTTGAAGTGTCTTAAAATAGCAGTGTCTGATTCCAGGCCCTGGGGTGCATTAACTCTTTTCTTTCTCAGCCGATTCAAGCCTTGGAAAAGGGTTAGAATCCAAACCCACCAGCCGAGTGCCCCCTTGGCTCTGTCCTTGGCTCATAAACAGGCATCAGCCCTTGACACAAAAAGGGAAGAAACATTTAGGGATAACTTTTTCCTGGGGGTTGTTGTTGTTCAATCTCTCAGTGTTGTCTGACTCTTTGAGACCTCGTGGAGTGCAGCATGCCAGGCTTCCCTGTCCTTCACTATCTCCTGAAGTTTGCTCAGACTCATGTCCGTTGAGTCGATGATGCTATCCAACCATCTCATCCTCTGTTGCCCCCTTTTCCTCCTGCCCTCAATCTTTCCCAGCATCAGGGTCTTTTCCATTGAATCTTTTCCTGGGAGTAAAGAAAAGAAAAGATTATTCTAATCTCACAAGTGCCTTAAGCAAATGGCAATATTGACATTGCTTTTCTACTTTATTCTTTATTCTTAAGTTACTACTTAAGAATAACTTTGTCTTTTATTGTGCCCATCTTTGCATGAAATGTTCCCTTGGTATCTCTGATTTTCTTGAAGAGATCTCTAGTCTTTCCCATTCTATTGTTTTCCTCTATTTCTTTGCATTGATCACTTAAGAACTCTTTCTTATTTCTCCTTGCTTTTCTTTGGAACACTGGAATAACTTTATCAAGTTACTACTTAAGAATAATTCTTAAGTTACTGATTAAGAATAAATTTATTCTTAAGCTACTACTGTGTCTTTAACTGTGAGATTCTAGTCATTGGAAATTCTGATTCTGTTACTTCTGGATTGTGATTGGATCTCATTGCATTCAGTGGTGTGTGCTCAGAAATTGCCATTTCACTCTTGCAGGTAGTACCAGAAGAAGGAAGTAGTCTGGACTAGCAGCAGTACTGTGTGGTTGTGGCCCAAATTGACCCAGTTACATGTCTTGGGCTCCTCAATCTCAGCCAAGTGTGAGATGACCGCCTGCTCAGCCATGGTGGGGCAACTTCTGATCCTCCTCATCTGTGGTAGAGGATGGAGCAGGCAGGCCCTTCCAAGAGAAAGTAAATCGATGGATGGGATGCCGGGGCTAACTGCTGTTAGAGTAGGGAGGTTTCTTCCAAGTTTCCGATGTCTCACCTCTTGGTTCATGACCCCATAAAACATTCTGAGAAACAGTGGGCATGATAGCATGTTATTTCGGTGACCCTCTGCAAGCTCTGTTTCTAGAAAGAGCTTCTGAGAAAGGTGGCGTTTCAGTGTAGCCCTGTGGTCTTAAGGCTCTGTGGGTGCCTCTCATCCTCTTTGCTACATCTGAACTGCAATTATATTCATCAACATTTAATTAGTACTTACTGGGGGCCAGTTGTTGTTCTGGGTGTTCACATATATTATTTAATACTAAAAACGACCCAATGCAATGGGTACTATTATCATTCCCAATTTACAGATGAGACAATGGAGTCACAGAGGGGTCAGCAATTTGCCCGAGGTCACCCTGGTGGAGCAGGGTTACATCCAGGGGTCTGACTCCTGAGTCTGGCCCTTCACCTCTACCTTACACGCCCAGCACGGAGTTTGCTAAGTATGGTTATGAATACTCCTACCTTGCCATGCATAACTGTATTTTTGCTAAAATATAAAGAGGAATAGAAATGATGGCAGCAGGTATCCTTCAAAGCACTGATTAATTTCACTTAATTCTCACAATACTCTCGGAAACAATTATCTCCACTTTTTGGAAGTCCTGATAACTTATTGACTTCTCCTAGGTCATACTCCGTGAGCTGGAGCAGAGCTGAGCTAGGATTGGGTCACCAGGCTCTTGCTCACTGCCTCTTTTTGTTATAAGGAAAGAATCATCTGTCTTCATGCTCTGCCCCTTGGTCTCTCCATTCGCTGCACAGAGGGGCATGGAGAAGTCTCTGGATGCTGTGATCAGGAGCTTGCTAGGGATGAAGAAGCTCTGGGGATCCAGTAGGGGCACAGCCTGCTCCCTGGGGAGCCCTTCCCCATCTCCCTGGGAGACCAGAGAGCTTCCCTGTCCTCTCCTTTCTCCTTGTGGCTCTGCTCCCCACATTTCTTGTGGAGCCTCCCATGGGGCAGACAGGAGGGAAGCCTTGGGCATAGCACCCCATCCCACTCTTTCTTCTTCCTGCTTCAAATCATAGTTGGGGTGCTGTATGGCTTCCACAAAGGACTTTAGGGATTAAGGGGAGCTTCCTCTGCCTCTCCATTTGGGGTTTCTTCTGCCTGGAGCAGAAGAAGGGGATGGTGTTGATGTCATAGAGATAGAAACAAAAAGCTCAATCAGAAGCCCTCTTCACAGAGAGGGAGGGTGGCTCTGGAGAAAGCATTTGCCCTCTATTAGGATCAGGCCATCTTCTGGAAAATTCTTGTTATGTGTAACCCTAGGCGGGGTGGAAAGAGCAGTGGAAAATGTAAGGGCCCAATTACCTGCAACAGGATGCGATCTGTATAATTACATGTAAAGGCTGATGTCCCACATCTAGATGAGCAAGCAAGCGCTTTCCAATAGTTACAGTTCCTTAGGGGCCACTGGTCAGTCCGGCAGGAGCCAGAATCATCAGTGCTTCCATCTAGGCCGCATAATGTGCAGGGAGGGCTCGCTGTTGGCAGAAGGAAGGTTGTCCGCCTTTTCTGGGGCGTTCTAACATGCCTTCTGAAATACCTACTAGGCGCTCTCTGCAGGGCATTACACAAACTGCTACAATCAGGGGTTAGTCCTTCCTTCCACCTTCCGAAGGGCTTCCCAGGTAGCACAGTAGTAGAGAATCTGCCTTTGAATGCAGGAGATGCAGGTTTGATCCCTGGGTTGTGAAGATCCCCTAGAGAAGGAAACGGCAACCCGCTCCAGTATTCTTGCCTGGGAAATCCCACGCCCAGAGGAGACTGGTGGGCTACAGTCCATCGGGTCACGAGGAGTCAGACACAAATGAGCATGCACACATGCCACCTTCCCAAACCTGATCCTGTCATTTCCCTGCTGCAAACTGGTCAAGAGTATCATGTTTATTCCTACAAAAAACTTTAAAAAAGTCTTTGTATATTCGTTAGGCTCCCGTGTGGTATTCCTTCTTCCTTTCCCAGTTGTCTTACCCCATTCCCTGCTCTCTGCTCCACCCTCTCTGGTCTTCTTCCAGGTTTTTGTACTTACCCTGCTTTCTTCTGGCACAGGGCCTTTGCACATGCTCTTCTCCCTGCTGGACACATATGCCTCCTCTCTTTGTCTAGTAAACTCCCACTCAACTCATTGCTTCCTCTAGGAAGTGAAATCCCCTGTCATGGGCTCTCACATGTCATGATGGATTGCCATTGTAAATAATCATATGTCTGTCTGTGTTCTCTAAATGTGAAGCCCCATGAAGGCAGAAGTCTGCATGTTTTTGCTTACTGCTTTATATTCAGCACCTAGCAGAGTTCACACACAGAACACCTGGTACATATTTGCTGAGCAAGAGCATGAATATATCCCAAACTAAAATCCAACTCACAGCTCATTTAGGCCTGTGATACCTGGATCACTCATAGACTCATAGAATTTCAGAGTGGAAACCCACCCACACTCTAGCCTTCAATCCATCCATCAACACAGCTATTAGCATAGTGCTTTTCTGTTAAAAACACACGCACACACATACACCAAAATTTCAGCATTCGTATATAGTCAGTAAATTATACTGTTTATTTTCTCTCTCCTTGACATCCTGTGGCCTCTCTTTGCCTGTTGAATTGGTAATCTCTAGCATGTATATTAAATGACATGCCAGGTGTTGCAGAAAACAAGAAAAAAAAAAAAAAGGCCTGTGCCCTCTTAGCACCTATTAGTGAGAAAATAATGTGTTGCTCAGGAAAGAATATTCTGGGGACCTGGAACACCACCTACACGCTGCATTTCCACTTTCTCCTTCCCAGTTTTCTGTCTGCATCATAAGCAGCCACAAGGACTTGCCTTCTCAGCCTGGCCCACCCAGAAATGACTTCTGATCCTTCGGTATGATATAGGTTTCTTCCATATCAAAAACACAAAGTTAATACTCAGAAACTCTCAAAAAGAGCCATCGTATCACACGTTGGTGAGCCCTGGTTTAAATCCAGAGGTGAGAGCCTGGGGCGGCAGCAGGAGGAAGGGGTGGGGATGGGGTGGAAATAGGTGAGGGCCTGCAGGCCCCCGCTGACCCACCGTTCTCGCCCCTGCAGTGGCAGGCCATCTCCCTGACAGTCATCGAGAAGGTCCAGATCGCAGCTGCCATCCTGGGTTCCCTCTTCCTCATCGCCAGCATCTCTTGGCTCATCTGGTCGACCTTCAGCCCCTCAGCAAAATGGCAGCGCCAAGACCTCCTTTTCCAGATCTGCTACGGGATGTATGGATTCATGGACGTGGTGTGCATAGGTGGGTCTCTGGGATGTGTGGATTCGTGGACGTGGTGTGCAGAGGTGGGCCTCCGGGACGTGTGGATTCGTGGACGTGGTGTGCAGAGGTGGGCCTCCGGGACGTGTGGATTCGTGGACGTGGTGTGCAGAGGTGGGCCTCCGGGACGTGTGGATTCGTGGACGTGGTGTGCAGAGGTGGGCCTCCGGGACGTGTGGATTCGTGGACGTGGTGTGCAGAGGTGGGCCTCCNTTTCTGAATGTTGAGCTTTAAGCAAACTTTTTCACTCTCCTCTTTCACTTTCATCAAGAGGCTTTTTAGAAAGGTAGGTAGTTAGGTAGATAGACACCAACTGTTGGTGAGAATGCAGAGCAACTGGAACCCTCATACATTGCTGGCAAGAATATAATAAGGTACAAACACTGCAGAAAATCAATTTGATGATCATTCAATAAATTATACATAGAATTACCATACAGCCCACTCCCCAATTTCACTCTCAAGAGAAATCAAAATTTATGTTCACACGAAAACTTGTACACAAACATTCAAAGCAGCATTATGCATAATAACCAAAAGGTAGAAACAATCTAATGGTCCACCAATTTATGACTAATTTAAATGCGGTATAGCCATACAATGTAATATTAGTTGACCATAAACAGGAATATAGTACTGATATAGACTGCAGTATGAGAACATTATTTTAAGTAAAATAAGCAAATCCCTTATGATGATACAGTGGAAGTGAGAAATAGATTTAAGGGCCTAGATCTGATAGATAGAGTG
>SJYV01020290.1:0-16236 GCA_006410875.1 Neotragus pygmaeus
TTTCTCCCCACAATCTTGATTCCAGCTTGTGCTTCTTCCAGCCCAGCATTTAGCACGCTGTACTCTGCATATAAGTTAAATAAGCAGGGTGACAATATACAGCCTTGACATATTCCTTCCCCGATTTGGAACCAATCTGTTGTTCCATGTTCAGGAACGCATTTGAGTCAATTTTAATGAGGAGGATGAACCTAAAGCCTATTATATGGAGTGAAGTATGTCCATGATTTTAATGTTAGCCATTCTAGAGGATCTGAAATGATATCTCCCTGAAGTTTTAATTTGTACTTCTTGATGACAAATTATATTTTGAGTATCCTTAATGGATTTATTGACCTTTCATACATCTTCTTTTGTGAAGTGTCTCTTTAAATCTTTTTATCCGTTTTTATTGGCTATTTGTCATTTTATTATACAGTCATATATGCTGGATATCAGTCCTTTGATATATTGATTGCAAATATGTTCCCTGAATTGATAAATTTTTTTTTGATAAATTTTTATATACTTGCTGTACTTCAGTCCACTGTAGTCATTATTCTTTTCAATGTTCAAATGGTCCTATTCTTGACAAAGTTTTTTTTTTTTTAAAAGAACATGTATTTAAACCATTTTGTATGGGAATTCATGAAATGCATCCCTGTGGTTTTAAGCAAAATCTACTGAGCCCACAGATTTTTATAAATCATGAGTGTCATCTTGTAAATACTCATGATTCCCTTTAGGTCTGATGAGGGAGAAGATGCTGAACATCTCCTTGACAAATGATGCCACATCACCGTGGGATATGATTCTAAGGAAATAAAGTTGGGTTTATAACAAACATGCCAGAACTTCCCAAACAAAACACGACTTGTTCTGCATACGACTGGAGAGACGACCAGTCTATTCCAAAGACAGTGATTGACGCAACTCAGCACATTTTTGAACCCTTCTTTGGATGACCTTCAGATTCCATTTGAATGTCTCACAAGAAAATCCTCTTGTGCCCTTCAACTATAACTAAAAGCTCCTTAAAAATGAGACTTGACTCTGGGCCAGGCACAGAACTAGAGGCTTCTCATCTATTGTCATAGTTAATCTTACACAAATCCTGGGAGATGGGTATAATTAGCTCTGTTCTACAGATTATGAAACCGACATGGATAGAGATGAAGTTACACGCCTGGGGCCACACCGTCACTGGGTGGCAGAGAGCAATGCTTTCAAACCTGGTTCTTGGCACACGCAAGGCTCTGCCTATCACAGCATACAACGCACCCCAGCTGTTTTTTTTTAAAAACTGGTTTCAGAAAAATAAAATTCACTTTAGATGGCAGAAGGTTGGTGAAGAATAGCCTGTTACACACTGTGGACTCCAAGGTGTGTTTAGACCAGATTTCAAATTTCTTCTTAGCAGTGGCGGCTCCCAGGGGAAGTGAACAGTCTCCCAGAGGGACCATTTGAGAAGGACCAAGAGCAAGGGCTTGCCAGGGTCACTGCCTTAGTATTTTCACACCAGCTCTTCCACTTCCTTCCTGTTCTATTACCTGTCGATTTTGACTCCTGCCAGTGTTTCCTGGTATTTCTAATCTCGTGTTTTAGTTTTTCTTTTTGCAGGGAGAGGGTCTGAGCAGGTACAGATGCCAGGGTCTCTGTGATCACTGTTGACGCTGAGACATTCTATGTTGTCTGTCGCCTGATTTTGAAAGTGCCTCAGGTTGTGACGTCCGCTTTTTATTTTGAGATAACTGCAGATTCACCTAATCCAGGGAAATCCGGGGTGCTTTTTACCCAATTTCCCCTAGTGGTGACATCTTTCAACGTCATAGTACAATATCCCAACCAAGGTAGTGAGAGCGAGGCTGCCATGACATTTCCACTCCCACGAGGACTCTTCCCGTGGCCCTTTCTCAGCCATACCCACTTCCCTCCCTACGCCTCCCATCCCAGTCCCTGACAACTTCTCATCTGTTCTCCATGTCTATGATCTTGTCACTTAAATACATAGACTATGTAGCCCTTCGGGATTGGATGTTTCCACTCCAATTCACTCCAGTGAATTCCAGTATTCATTCACGTGTTCTACGTATCGCTAATTTGTTTTCTTTTTGTTGCTGAGTTACAGCTGATGCAAGCTTCCCAGGTGGCTGAGTGGTAAAGTATCCGCCTGCCAATGCAGGAGACACAGGTTCCACCGTCTGGTCGGAAAGATCCCCTGGAGGAGGGAATGACTGTCCGCTCCAGTATTGCTTTTGTGGGAGATCCCATGGACAGGGAAGTCTGGCGGGCTACAGTCCATGGAGTCACATACAGTTGGACAGGACTGAGTGACTGTGAACACATGAATGGACCGCAGTTTTAAGCAAGTGTGGTTAAACACCATCCGCACAATGGAACACACCTAACTTGTTTCCAGCTGGTGGCTATTACAAAGAAGGCCTTGATAAACATTCACACACAAGTTTCTGTGTGAATGTAAGCTTTCATTTCTTTGGTGTAAAGACCCAGCAGTGTAGCTTCTAGGTCACGTGGTAGTTGCGTGTTTAATGTTTCAAGAAATTGTCAAACTGCCTCTCACGGTGGCTCTGCCATGTCACGTGTGCTGTGTGCTGTATGAGCCGTGTCCGACTCTCTATAACCCCGGGGACTGGATACACCAGGCTCCTCTGTCCACGGGATTTCCCGGGCATGAATACTGGAGTGGGTTACCATTTCCTTTTCTGGGGGCAGTCGGGGGCGGGATCTTCCCGACCCAGGAATTGAACCTGGATCTCCTGCATTGAGGCAGATTCTTTACCAACTGAGCTACAAGAGATCGAGTTTCCCTGCACTTTTCCACACTTTATTTTTTTAAATACACTTTTAATGTTAGAATTGATTCAGATAGACAGAAAAGTTGCAAGGAAAGCACAGAGAGGTCCAGGTACCCTCACCCCTGTTTCCTCGCGGTTAACATCTCAGGTTTGTGGGGTGCCCTTTTCACAGCCGAGGAAACCACGTTGACACATGGCTTTGTACCCCACAGTTTATTTGTATTTCGCTCATCTCTGCCCTAGTGTCCTCTTACTGTTGGAGGATTCCATCCAGGGAACCACATCACCTTTCTCTGTCACGTTTCCTTAGCCTTTCCTGATCTCTGACAGTTTCTCAGACTATCCTTGTTTTTGATGACCTGAACAGTTCTGAGGCATGTTGGCCAAGTATTTTGTAGCATATCCGTCAGTTGACGTTTGTTTTGTTTTTCTCATGGCTAGACCAGCTTAATGGATTGTGGGGGAGGACAATCACAAAGGTGAGGTGCCATTCTCATTGCGCCACATGGAAGATGCATGCAATCACTGTGATGGATGAGATTAACCTTAACCATCCGGGTGAGGAAGGGTTTGCCTGGGGTTGCCACTGACAGGTTACCTCCTCTGTACTTTACCCTTTGAAAGCAAATCTTCAGCACAACTCACACTTATAGGGTTGGGAGTCAAGTTCCACCACTATGAGAAGAAAGTATCTATGTAAATTATTGGTGATTCTTCTGCATTATTTTTTATTTTGGCCATTCTGAAAAGAATTCTATGATACCTCATTTTTAAATAATAAATACAAGAGTCTTTAATAAATGATACCAAGGCAACTATATGGAAAAAACTATACAAAATTTGTGAATACAAACTATAGGCTTTTGGGAGATAAGATAGAAGATCTTTATATTAATTTGCAGATGCAGAAGGAGATCTTAGACAAGACAAAAATGTCTATTTGTTAAAAGAAATGATAAACCCAAAGACAGTAAAATTCAGTGTTTTTGAATGTCTCGTGATTTCAGCTTGCATTACCTTAATGGCTAACGCTATTGAACGTTTTTCATGTATTTAGTTGCTATCCGTAATCCTCTTTGATATAATGTCTCTTGCCTATTTTCTAATTGGGTTGTTTTCGTTTTGGCCTTTTTTTTTTTTTTTTACTCTTGAGTTCAGGGAGGTTGTTTTTATACATTCTAGATATGAGGCTTGGAGAAGGCAATGGTATCCAGTACTCTTGCCTGGAAAATCCCATGGATGGAGGAGCCTGGCAGGCTGCAGTCCATGGGGTCGCTAAGAGTCGGGCATGACTGAGCAACTTTACTTTCACTTTTCACTTTCGTGCATTGGAGAAGGAAATGGCAACCCACTCCAGTGTTCTCGCCTGAAGAATCCCAGGGACAGGGGAGCCTGGTGGGCTGCTGTCTATGGGGTCGCACAGAGTTGGACACGACTGAAGCGACGCAGCAGCAGATATGAGACTATTTTCAGATATGAAGTTTGCAAATATGTTCTCCCAGTCTGCAGCTTGTCTTTTCATTTTCTGAACAGGATTTTTCACACACAAAAAAAGTTTTAATTTTGATTCAGTCTAATTTGTTTTTTCCTTTTGTGCATCGTACTTTTTTTCAGTGCCAAGTCTAAGAATTCTCAGCCTAGTCCTGGGTTGTAAAGATTTTCTCCTATTTTTTTCTACAAGTTTTGTAAAAGACTTACATTTAAGTCTGTGATCATTTTGAGTTAATTTTTTGTAGAGCATGTAAGACTTACATTGAGGTTCATTTTTATGTCTGTGGATAACCAATTGTTTCAGTACCTTTTGTTGAGAAGATTATCTTTCCACCAATTGAATTTCTTCTTCATCTTTATAAAAAAAAAGTTGGACAAACTTTTGTGGGTTTATTTCTTGATTTTCCATTCTGTTTCATTTATCTCTCTGTCTATCTTTCTGCCAGTAACACATAGTTTTGATTACTCTAGCTGTATAATGTCTTAAAACTGAGAAGATTGATCCTCCCACTTATTCTTCTTTTTCAGAATGATTTCAGCTTTTCTAGCTTCTTTGCTTTTCTGTAAGTTTTAGCATAATACTGTGTATATACAACAAATGTCTTGCTGGGGATTTTATATATCTGTATACTGATCTGGGAAGAATTGACATCTTTACTGTGTATAATCTTCTAACCCATAAATATAGTACATTTCTCCATTTATTTAGATCTTCTTTGATTTCTTCCATCAGTATTTTGTAGTTTTCAGCATAGAATCCTATATACGTCTTGCTAGACTTACACCTAAGTATTTAATTTTTTTAGTAATTGTGAATAGCATTGTGTTATTAATTTGGTGTCTACATCTTCATTGCTATTACATAGAAATGCAATTGATTTTCATGTGTTTCTCTTATGTCCTATACTTTTGTTAAACTCATTTATTAGTGTAATTTTTTTGTAGATTGCTTTGGATTTTCTTTACAAGCAGAATCATGTCATCTGCAAATTTGGGGTGTTTTCTTTCTTTTTTGTAATTCATGTACCTTTTATTTCCTTTTCTTGTCTCATTGCACTGGTTGCAACATCAGGACCATGTCGTGTGAACATCTTTGTCTTGTTTCTGCTCTCAGGGAGAAGGCATTCCCACCTCTCATTATTAATAATAACATTAGCTGTCAGTTTTTCATATATTTTTTTTTATGAAGATGAGAAGTTTTGTTCTTTTTCACCGCTCCCAAGGGAATTTTTAAAAAAAATCATGAATGGGTATTCAATTTTGTCATATACTTTTCTACATTGTTTGATAGCGTTATGTCATTTTTTTTCTTTTGCATGTTAATATGGTGAGTTGACTAGTTTTCAAATATTAAATTAGCTTTGCTATGGAGTATATTTCCTTTTATGTATTGTTGAACTTTTTGGCTAATATTTTTTAAGGATTATATGCTGGAATATTGGTCTGTAGTTTTTTTTTTTTTTTTTTAATGTTTTGCCTGGTTTTCTGATCGGTAATACCAGGTTCATAACATGGATTGGGCAGTTTCTTCCTCTTTCATTTTCAGGAAAAGATTGTATAGAATACATGTCAATTTTTCTGTAAATATTTGATAGAATTCTCCAGTGAAACCATCTAGCTCTGGAGATTTCTTTTTGGGGAGTTAAAAAATAATTATGAATTCAATTTTCTTAATAATTGCAAGCCAATTCAGAATTTGAATTTCATATTAGGTGAGTTGTGGTTTGTATTTTTCTTTTTTTTCTGTTTTTTGACCACACACCACGGCAGTGAGATCTTACTTCCCCAGCCAGTGACGGACCCCAAGCCCCCTCCACTGGAAGCACAGAGTCTTAACCACTGGACCTCCAGGGAAGTCCTTTATTATCCTCTTGAAGTGTGTTGGACCTGTTTCATTCCTGGTGCCGTGTTACAGCTCTGAGAGAATAGGAGCCTCTCCAAGACTCTCCACTAGGTTCTCCACCCAGCCTTTGCTGGCCTGGGTGGAGATGGGGCCGGTGTCTTTCTGTGGCTTTGGCTGGAGTAGAGCAGTTATTGTCTGAAAGGTTTCTTTATTGTTACATGGCCCCTTTCCAGGTCCCTTGGGTAGAGAGATTAAGTTTTATAGGAGTTCTGCCTGTGTCCATTGATGTTTCCAGGTTGCCAGCTTCTTCAGTTCCAGGTCTGTGATATTGAAGCAAATAATACTAATAATACCACCAACAACAGCCAGCACCCAGGAAGCTTACCACCGTGCCGTTCCTTGGGTCCAAGGTCCCTAACAGACCTGCCTCCCCTGCATGTTTCAGAATCTTCTCACGTTTGTTTCACATGATGCCCAGGGGTTTCCATTGTACTTAATGAGAGAAATAGATAAGACTGTGTCTCTCCCATTTTTGTGAACACAGAAGTCAAGCCTTTTCAGTGTTAAGTAACCAGACTGGTGTCTCCTAGAATCTCTTACATTTAAAAAGTTTATAGTTGAGTCAAGGAAATGCAATTAACACCCAGGAACAAGGGATCCCTATGAGACCAAGTTTAATTTAGGAGTAACTTGGGCTTCCCCGGTGGCACTAGTGGTAAAGAACCTGTCTGCCAATGTAGGAGATGTAAGAGACGCGAGTTTGAGCCCTGAGTTGGGAAAATCCCCTGGAGGAGGAAATGGCAACCCACACCAGTATTCTTGCCTGGGAAATCCCACGGACAGAGGAGCCTGACGGGCTAGAGTCCAAGGGGTCGCAAAGAGTTGGATACGGCTGAGCAACTGAGCACAAAGCACACGTGATAAATCATATTCTAAGGAGGAAAGTGGGAGGGAGGCTCAAGAAGGAGGGGACATATGTGTGTGTGTGTGGGTGTGTGGGTGCGTATAGCTGGTTCATGTCAATGTACAGCAGAAGCTAACACAACATTGTAAAGTGATTATACTCCAATAAAATGACTTTTAATAAAAATAAAAAAGAGTGTTTACATACATATAGCTGATTCACTTCACTGTACAGAAAAAGTTAACAGAACACTGTAAATCAATTATACTTCAATTTAAAAAACTGAATTCACGCCAAGCAAAAATATTCTCAAGCAACCAGGCTACCAGCAAAGTCCAGGGATCCAAGTGGCTGAAATAAAGGGCAGAAAATATTGGCTGCTGTTTCTCTTGTTGCTTCTCTACGAGCTCCCTTTTGTCATCTGAGCTGGTTCGGCCCTAGATACGTGCTCTAACACTGTGAACCCAGGACCCTAGCGCAGTTCAATTCACAAAGCTGTTTCCTAGTCGTGACTCCACTGTGGGCCCCAGAGAGGTCGGGGTGAAAGGCTTTCCCACCACTTTTCAGGTGAAGTGGAGCAGACACGGTGGAACATGCCTGGTTGTGGCCACACCATGGGAGGCCGGGACCCCCGACCTTCTGACCCCAACCTCACACTCCTTCCTCAACACCAGCTACCTAAGGACAAGCGACGTCCTTGTAAGTTTCCTAAATGTAACGCGCACACGTCTTCCTCTGTCGTCTCGTGTGGTCCTGTCACAGACATTTTATAGCTGTGAACTCTGCAATGGGATGCGGTGCGGAGCTGGAGGCCAGTAGGCAGATCATGGTGAGGCCTTTATATTGTGCTGTAATGAGGCCCGTCACACATTTAAACTGCAATCCAGCTGCGGGGCGCTCTGTGGAGATGAAACCCAGGCCGTCTCGGGCTGCCGGGCTGGGAGCACCAGTGGGTGCTCCCTGTTGCTCTACTTCCCTCCACCCGCCCCTAGGCACCCCCAGCAGCCCCGATGTAAATCACAGGGAGGAACAGAAAGTTTCCCGTGGGATTGCCCCAAGAAGTGTTGTCTCTTCCCAGGAAATATATTTGACAGCAGATAAAGGGCTGTACTGAAAACAAACTTCCCAATGCTGCATTTGCTGTCACTGCTTGCACGGTCCCTCTCTGCTCCCCCGACTCCCTCCCCACCCCCCACACTCATGCATCTGAAGACACCACACTGGAAAACTCCCTTTGGGGGAGACTGGCTTTCTGGAAAGCCTCCCTCTCTGGAATTACCACCCCCTCCTGGTTACCTTCTGGGCTCAGCATCCCCAGACCCCACTACCCCTCCCAATGAACCAAAGCCCTAGCCTTGCTCACAAGTGTCCCAGGGAGGGACATCTCTTGAGACAAGCTGCCTTTGGAGACTTCCTGCAAATAGTGATCCCGATGCCTAAGAATGTGGGGCCAATCCTTAACTCCTGGCCCAGTTGCAGCCAGTGTCAAGGGCAACAGAAGCAGCAGCCAGCCTCCTCTTGGCCCTCATGGAAGCAGCTTGCCAAACAGGCCGCCCAGGCCCCCAGCATCCCAGCAGGGTTGGGGCAGAGACTCCATCTCACCTGCCCTTTCCCATCTCAAAGATGTGGACGAGTGTCAGAAGATAAACAACCAGTTTCTAGAAGAGTTCCACTGGGACCTCAGAATAACCAGTTTGAGTGTTCTGTGGCAAGTAGGACAAGAAAGTCCATCTCTGCTTTTCTCCAAGAAGCCCTCCTTGGTCTGCCCACTTCACAGTGAACTTTTCTCTTTACATTTGGGATGTGTGTCGCCTGCATCATCATGCATGACGCCTGGGGACGTTTGCTTGATGATGACTTACTTGCATTTGCCTGGTATTTTGCATATATGCTTTTATTTTAGCTCAGTGGTAAAGAATCTACCTGCCAATGCAGGAGACTCAGGTTCGATCCTTGGGTAAGGAAGATCCTCTGGAGGAAGAAATGGCAACCCACTCCAGTATACCTGCGTGGGAAATCTGGGCACAGGAGCCTGGCGGCCCATAGTCCATAGGGTCACAGAAGAGTCAGACATGACTTAGCAGCTAAACAACAACAACATCCCAAGAAGGAGGTTTTGTCATCCCCACTTCAAAGATGAGCAAAGTTAAGGTTCATGATCATTTGGTTTCCCAATGACACACAAGCCAAGATCTGAGCCCAAGTCAGTGATGGAAGGTTTGGGGCCAGCAGTGTGGGTTCTACGGCTCTGCCGAGTGAGTGGGGTCCTCACTTCTGCAGTGACCCCCTTCTGCTTCCCAGATCTGGGCTGTTCTTCCTGCTGAAGAGGGAGTGCAAGGACCAGAGTGACTCCTTTGGTCTATAAACCTTGCCGTGAGCAAACTGCACAGCCAGCAAGTGACTTGTGAAGACCCTGTCCTCGCTCTGCACCAGGGCCCCACCTCTTCCTCCTCCAGGTAGCCCTCCCACATCTGAGCTGGGACAGCTAGTAAAATGCAGTTCCCCTCCATTCATGAAAAGGGCCCCAGCTGAGTCCTAACAGAGACCCAGGATGGCTGTCCAAGAGGGCTTACAACACTCCCTGGATCCCTTCCTTGCTGAGAAACCCAGCTGGCTGACATTCTTCTCCCAGTGCTCGTGAAGTACAACAATTAAGAGGAAAGGGCCTGGCACCCACCGCGGGCTTGGGGTGGAGCACAGCCCAGCTCTGCGGACACTGCCCGAGGCCCTTGGCGACCTCCCCACTCTGCCTCCCTGCACCCCTTTGCCCCAGATGACAGGACTCCTCCCTCAACTTCCCAGTTCAGTGCCAAAACACTGTGGGGCAGTGGTCGGAACCTTGGCTTGGTTTTGGTTTCATTTTTGTAATCTTACAAAAGAAGTAGCAGAATTTTTAAAAAAAAGGAAAAGAAAAAGAAAAACGGGGCTCGGAAGGTGCAGATTTAACCTCGGGTGAATGAATAGTTTTGCTGGTTTCAAATCCTGCCTCAATTTCTGAATCTGTCAAAGAAGGGGAAAGCCCAGCTCTGAACCTCACCGCGTGTTACAAGGCAAAGTGAACAGTAGGGTGATGGCCATCCGTTAGCCCCAAGTTTCTGGTTTCCTGTGAGCCCCGAGAGTCAGCGTGTGAATCACAGCCCTGGGCTGCTTCCCCACCCACAAGTGGGAGGGCACTTAGGAATCAGAAGTTATAAAATTACCCTGAGGAAACCATAATTAGGAAGACAGATCTGCTCTGAAGGTATACATCCTCGATGTTCAGGGCTCAGGGCAACCTGAACTTCATTTAACAAAATGATACCAAAAATAAATAGAAATTGTGTTCAGGGGTTTTCCATTCCTTTCGCACCTAGAATAGGGCTTCCCTCAAAGCTCAATTGGTAAAGAATCTGCCTGCAATGCAGGAGACCCAGGTTCAATTCCTGGGTCAGGAAAAGGAAAGGCTACCCACTCCAGTATTCTGGCCTGGAGAATTTCATAGACTGTATAGTGCATAGGGTGGCAAAGAGTCAGACACAACTGAGTGGCTTTCATTTCATTTTCAGCACCTAGAGTGGGGATCTGACCAGGTCACAGCATCACAGTAACCTCCTCTTCCTGAAGACCACCCTTCATAAGGATCAAAATATTGTCCCATAAGACCTCTGTGGAGGAGGAGAGAGGCGGGATACTTATTCTAATTTTTGCAGACTTGGAAACTGGGGACAGAAAGACAGTAAGCGGCTTTGCCAAAGTCACACAGGAAATGGAACGTGGAACCGAAATCCCATTCAGGTTGTCTTGACCCCTGATAGGGAGGCATGTGCCTCAATTACAGTGAGCTCAGAATTGTAACAGTCCCCATGTCTAAATAGGACACAGGATCTGCTTGTCACAAAGCGTAATTAGAACAGGAAAAGGGCCCCTAAAAATAGCTCCTGGGATTTTGCAGTAAAAAAAAAAAAAAGATGAAAAATTATGCTACAGATTATGAAAGTATGAACTGAAGAAAATGAAATGGTTGTCACTACATGTAAAATCGCAGAATAAATAGTGAGTGAAAAACTGAGTTGCTTGGGCATCATTCTTCTTGCATGATTTTATAATGGCACCGTGAAAAATTCATTTCAGTTAACTTTTGCCTTTCAAAATGAAGCTGTACAGAGAGCCCCTTCATCGCTTATCTCATTCTTTGGTATGCAAAGCTTTCTCTTCGGAAGCTCAGCCCCCTCTTTGTGGGTGGCCCCTCCGTACCGGCTCACTGGCTACCTCAGTCCTGTCCTCTCCCCATGGGGTCTCTACCTGGGATCTGAGTGGTTCTCCAACATCCCTTTAGTGAACCTGGTTGAATTCATCATCTTTTGTGAGATTTGTTGTTTTATTTTGTGAAAATATACTTGTATTAAATAGGGGTGTTCAGTATACCTGAAACTAACATAATATAGAAACTCAACTATACTTGAATTGTAAAAATAAAGTAAGATAAAATAAAACATAAAAAAGAAGGGATGCTGGGAGATGGATTAACTTGAAAAGAGATCACTTGTGTTTTTCTGCTAGGACGCCTCTCCTCCTTGTTCGTCTAACTCAAGGCTGGTGGAGTAGGCAGGACAGTCTTCTCAGATGACAAGGCTAGTCCTCAAGGTGCCTTCTCATTCTTGGCCAACCCCAGGGAGGTCTGGTTGGCTGGCTTATTTTTGACATGAGCCACGTGAGCTTCCACATCCACAGCGGCTCTGCTTTGGAGACCAAATAATTGGGCTAGATCCTCTGCAGGAGCAGAAGTCCTTGGAACTCCCGCTTCCTTTGCCCTGGACATCACTTCTAGGCTGAAAGTCTACATTCCCTTGGTACCACTGCTATTTTCAACAGTCACCCCCTTTCGGCCATCAGGCCAGGTGAGGACTAGGGCCACACAGGTAGAGAGAGGGAAGATGGAGTCTTGCAGTCGCAGGCCAGTGGGTCATGCCCCCTCTCCACCACTTTATCCCTTCATCCCCTCACTCATTCACTTGTTCTCTCATTCACTCAATGACCATTGCTTGAGGGACCTGGAAGGAAGCAAGTGGTTTCCCTAAGTCAGGGAGCACTTCATCCTTCAGGTATTCAAGTCATTATCCATTCAAGAAACGTGTATTGAACAGCTAGGAAGCAGTAAGCATCATTCTTAGTGATGCAAGGATAGAGATGAGTGTGGCATGGTCGTTGTTATCTCCATCGAATTTAAATTTGGGAGACGGATGATGGTGAGAGCTTCACAACAGTGTGAACGTACCTGCTGCTGCTGCTAAATCGCTTCAGTCGTGTCCAACTCTGTGTGACCCCGTAGACAGCAGCCCATTAGGCTCCTCTGTCCCTTGGATTCTCCAGGCAAGAACACTGGAGCGGGTTGCCATTTCCTTCTCCAATGCATGAAAGTGAAAAGTGAAAGTAAAGTCGCTCAGTCGTGCCCGACTCTAGCGACCCCATGGACTCTAGCCTACCAGGCTCCTCCGTCCATGGGATTCTCCAGGCAAGAGTACTGGAGTGGGCTGCCATTGCCTTCTCCAGTGAACATACCTAGTGTCTCTGAACCTTGAAGTGAAATAGGTTAAGATAGTATGTTTGTATGTTATGCGGCTTTTACCACAATTAAAAATTCAAAAGGAGACAAGATCTATACCCAAGACCCTAATTGTTACTATTAGTAGTTACAAGTCGTTACATTTGGAAAATGCATTATTACGTAGAGGTATCTCCCTTTGTCTCCCAGTCATTCTGCAAAGTGAGTTTGGTTTGAATGATTATCACTTGATTTACAGACAAGAAAACCGAGGTTCAGAGTAACTCCCTTGCATTTGGCAGAGGCAGGTGCCTCCTCCTTGACTCCAGCGATCTTTATAGAACGAGTGTTAGCCTTTATAAAAATACCAAAGTCGTTATTCAGCCATAAAAAGAATGAAGGATCAATACTTGCTACAACACGCATGGACCTCAACACGATGCTGAGTGAAGGAAGCCACTCACCAAAGGTCACATGTTGGGTGATGCTGTGTGTGTGGCATATCTGAAAAGGCAATTCCATAGAAACAGAGAGCAGATTGGCAGTTGCCAGGGGCTGGGGCCGGGGAGGGGTGGGCAAGGACCACTTGATGATACCTGGATATACTTGGGGTGATGAAGCCGTTCTGGAGCTAGAGCGAGCTGTGCGGCAACATGAGGCAGATGAATTAAAGCGAACTGCACTGTTCGCCTCTCCGGTGGCTCAGACATCAAAGAATCTGCCTGCGACTCAGGAGACTCACGTTCCATTCCTGGGTGGGAAGATCCCCTGGAGAAAGGAATGGCAACCCACTCCAGGATTCTCGCCTGGAGAATTCTATGGAGAGAGAAGCCTGGAGGGCTACAGTCCATGGGGTCACAAAGAACTGGACACAACTGAGTGACTAACACACAAATTGCTCACTTAAAAATGGTTATGTGTATCTTCTATGAATTTCACTTCAATTAAAAAAAGATGTCAAGGATGCTGTGGAAGAGATGATTAGGAGCCAAGTCTCAGCAGGGCCAATGGCCAGGGGCAAAGCCCCAGCTGTGCACGTCTCGGTGACTTTGCTATGATAACCGACTTCCCCTGTGACGGAGGACCTAGGCTGGGTGTTCCAAGTTGTTTCTTCCCCAATTCTCACGACGCCCTGGTCTCCTCCTTTGTGACACTGACTATGTTGGACTACGTAAATTTTCTAAATCCCTTGGTCTTAATTGAAAGAATTAAGCTATAAATGCTGGTGGATAAGATAGTATTGCTAAGCTTGGTACCCTGGCTACTTGAGGATGGCTCTGCTTCTGAGAAGCTGAATCTATGCCAATGGATAGCACCTTTTGCCTTTTAAATAATGTTCTTTTAAAAATGAACCTGCTCTCCTGTGCATGTTTATGGGCCCTCTGGCTGGGGAAAAAGGAACTTCCCAGACTCTAAACTTTGTCATGGAGGCAATTTTTTAAAATCAAATTTTACATATCTGAAAAAAAAGGTAGTTAGATGTCTGTCTTCCCTCTTTACTGCTAAGTTCATGAAGCCTGGACTATCTTTCTCAGCACCCATCACCACAGTACCTGGTACAGAGCAATGACTGAGCAGCTCTGGTTCCAGCATCTTCCATCCCTTATTGGCTGTGTTTTTTCGTCTCTCTGGACCTCGACTCCAGCTTCAGCCCTTCAGTCAGTGGTATTCCTCAACCCTGCAGGCACAATGTGGACCGTACCCCTGTTGGTGTTGCCCTGATGTTCATGCTACTGGGTATTTAATCATTGCCGAAGATTCCATTTGTTCTGTGCAACCAACACCAATACACTATTTTTGTGGCATCAGCAGGAATATTCTAGTAAGAAGTATTGCCACCTCCCACTGTCTTCACTGGAGGAGGAAATGGCAACCCACTCCAGTATGCTTGCCTGGAGAATCCCATGGACAGAGGAGCCTGGTGGGCTACAGTCCACGGGGTCGCAAGAGTGTCGGACGTGACTTAGCGACTAAACTACCACCACCACGACTGTCTTCGTAAGGACAGAAGGAGCAGTGGAGACCAGGTGTTATTTCCATAAGCTCTAAAAGAGTTTTTAAACCTCGTCAAAGAGCTGACAGTGAAAAGTTCCCAGGCCTGGACACCCTGGCCTCTGCCTGGGCACAGAGCTCGTTTCTGTTTTGTGTTAGGACTTGGTCTCACAGCAGCAAGGCAGGGCTAATCTCCCTCATTTTATAGATGGGAAAATCGGGACCCAAGACAACGGACTCTGATTCGTCTTGAGTTAGTGATCCGAGGCCAGACTCTGATTCGACGTGAGTTAGTGACCCGAGGCTGTGCGCTGGGCCCACGCCTGGAATGAGCTGCTGAGTCAGGCTCCGGGGGTCTCTCCCGGCAGTCCTCGGCGGCTGGGGACGGTCACCATCTGGAACAGGTTATCTTCCCTCCTGCCTGGAGGCCGGAGGATGGACTCCATGACCCCTGCAGGTCCCTTTCTTCCCTGGGCCTCTCCAATTACCTTCTCTGGTTTCCAGCAAACATGCTTTCTCTGGGGAAAAATGAATCCGGGGATCCAGCTTCCCTGGGGAGTCTGTAAATGATTTCACTTTCCAATTTGGGGAATCTGAGCTCCATGAGAGAAAATGCCCAGCGCACTGTCAGAAGGAAGCGTTTCAATAACAACACGCTATATATTTAGATTCTTCCTAGCAGCCCCTGCTCCCGGTGGGTGCGGAACTAGCTGGGAGGCAAACCCAAATCCTCTTCCTGGGCCCCGGAACCCTCCCAAGCTGTAAATCAGTTCACTTCCCTGCTGGCCCCAGGGCCTCCGCTCCCTCTGCAGACTCTGGGCCAACAGCCCTGCCCCTCCCACCTGGCCTGGGCGCTGGGGGCTGGTGCCATCCACAGTCCTTGTTCCCTGGGGGACTCCAGCCTCTCATCCTCTGAGGGGGCTGGCCATATTTTTTGTGTATCTACCCCCCTCACCCCGCCCCATTCTCACTTCTCTGAATTCTTATTTCCTGAACCCAGTCTAGGACACATGGCCTGGCAGAGGCTTTTCCCAGATGCTTTGGGGTTCATGATGATCATGGCTTCAATTTCAGCTATTTCCCAAATATCTGTTTTGCTGAGACCTTTATGTGCATTGGGCTTCCCTGGTGGCTCAACAGCAAAGACTCCACCTGCAGTGCAAGAGGCACAGGAGACATGGGTTCGATCCCTGCGTCGGGAAGATCCCCTGGAAAAGTAAATGGCAACCCATTCCAGTATTTTTGCCTGGAGAATCCCATGGACTGAGGAGCCTGGTGGGTCACAGTCCGTGGGGTTGTGGAGTTGCACATGACTGAGCACACATGCATTACACATATTGTTTCATTTACTCTCACAGAAACCATGTGAGCTTCAGAGACCTCTGGAGTGAGTTGTCCAGGGGCACCCAGTTGGGGCTCCCCTGGTAGCTCAGTGGTTAAGAACCTGCCTGCCAATGCAGAAGACACGGGTTCGATTCCTGATCTGGGAAGATCCCACAGACCAGCTAAGTCCGTGAGTCATGGCTCCTGAAGCCTGTGCACCTAGAGTCTGTGGTCCGCAGCAAAAGAAACCACCGCAGTGGGAAGCCTGTGCACCCCATCTAGGGTAACCTCCGGTTGCTACAACTAGAGCAAAGCTGGAGCAGCAAAGAAGACCCAGTACAGCCAAAAACAAATACATGGAATTTTT
>SJYV01020293.1:0-17901 GCA_006410875.1 Neotragus pygmaeus
GGTTGTCCCCCAAAAGCATTAGGGTTTTAGCTTTTACATTTAGGTCTATGATTTGTCTTGAATTATTTTTTATTTGCGGTATATGTTTTGGGTTGAGGTTTATTTTTTAAATATAGATATCCAGCTGTTTCAGTACCATTTTTTTCAAAAGTCTTTTATTGTCCACTTGGATAGCATTGAGACCTTTGTGGAAAATCAAATAATTTTATAAGCCTGCATCTAGGTCTGGGCTCTGAATTATGTTCCATTGATCTATGAGGCAATCTTTGTGATATTTCTTTACTCTCTTGATTACTGTAAGTTGATAATAGGTCTTGAAATCTGCTAATAGTGTAAGACCTCTGACTTTGTTATTTGTGGAGGTTTTAAATTTTGATGAAGACCAATTTATCATATTTCTTCTTTTATGGTTAGTGTTTTTTGATCCCAAAGATTCCATCTAGAAGTTTTACAGTATTAGCCTTTATATGCTATTAGTGTTACTCAGTCCAGTTGGACTCTTTGCAACCCCATGCACTGTAGCCTGCCAGGCTTCTCTGTCCTTGGGATTCTCCAAGCAAGAATACTGAAGTGGATTACTATTCCCTTCTCCAGAGGATCTTTCCAACCCAGGGACTGAACCTGTGTCTCTGGATTGCAGGCAGATTCTTTACCATCTGAGCCACCAGGGAAGCCTTTTATATGCTATGCACAATTTCAAATGAATTTTTATATATGTTGTGGAGTAGGGGTTAGAGCTCATTTTTCCCATAAAAATATCTAATTGTTATAGCAATATTTATTAAAAAGAGTTTTTCCTTCGACCAGATGCCTTAGTCTCGTGTCAATTAAATGTATGTACAGGCTATTTCTAGACACTTCTGTTCTAACAATTTTTATGTCTAATTGTTATGTTACTACTGCACTGCCACTTTGCTATAAATTTATTTTATTTTTTAAACTACTTTATTGAGGTTTAATTGGCATATGTAAACCTGTACATATTTAATGTACACAACTTGATGGGTTTGGAGATAAGGATATACCCATGAAACCATTACCAATATCAAGGCAATAAACATATCCATCACCTCCCAAAGTTTCCACCTGCCCCTTTACTATTTAGGGGAGGGTATTAAAAATATCAACATAAAATCTAACCTCTTAGCAAATTTTAAGTATATAACAGAGTATTACTGTTTGCTATATGCATTATGTATGGTGGCAGATCTCAAGAATTTACTTACCTCGCATTAATAAAAATTTGCATCCTTTAACCATCACCTCCCCATATTCCCCTCTTGCCAGGCCCTGAAAACCATCATTCTATTCTCTGCTTCTAAGAATTTGACTATATTAGATTCCACATATAAGTGAGATCACATGGTATTTATTTTCTGTGTCTGGATTATTTCACTTAGCACAGTGCCCTCTAGGTCCATCTATATTGTCACAAATGGAAGGATTTCCTTCTTTTTTAAGGCTGAGTAATATTCCACTGCCTGTATACACAACATTTTCTTTATCCATTCTTCCATCAATCAACATTTAGATTGTTTCTATATCTTGGCCATAGTGAATAATGCTGCAGTGAACATGAGAGTACAGAATGCTTTGAGATCTTGATTGCAATTTCTTTGTATATATATATCCAGATTGTTGGATCACATGTTAGCTCTATTTTTAATTTTTGAGAAACCTCCAATCTGTTTTCTATAATGGCTGTGTAAAAATTACATTCCTGCCAATATTGTACCACAAAGGACTTCAGATATCCAAAGCAATTTTGAACAAGGAGAACAAGATTTCAAATTATACTACAAAGTAATAAAAAACTAGAAAAGTACTGGCATAAGGACATATACACCAATGGAACCGGATGGGGAATCCAGAAATAAATTCTTATATATAAAGTCAATTGATCTTTGACAAGGGCACAAAGAATACTAAATGGGAAAAAGACAGTCTCTTCAATAAATGATGTTGGGAAAACATGCAAAATAATAAAAATGAACCATTATCTTACACCATACACAAAAGTCAACTCAAAAGGGATTAAAGACTTAAACATAAGACCTGAAACCATGTAATTCCTAGAAGAAAGTATGGGAAAAAACCTCCTGGACATTGGTTTCAGCAATGACTTTTTGGATAAGATACCAAAAGCAAAAGTAAACAAGCAGCATGACATCAAAATAAAAAGATTCTGTCCAGCAAAAGAAACAATCAACAGAATGAAAAAGTGACCTACAAAATGGGAGAAAACATTTGCAAACCATGTATCTGATAAGAGTTTAATATCCAAAATATATAAAGAACTAACCAAATTCAATAGCCAAAAAAAAAAAAAGCTAACCTGATTTTAAAATGGCCCAAGGACCTGACTAGACATATAAATGACCAAGAAGCATATACAAAGATATTCAAGATCATTAATCATCAAGGAAATGCAAATCAAAACCAACTGACATTCTTAGGAGACCTCCACATGGACTCCCAGAGTACTACACTTCCTGCAGATCCCTCATCTATAGTACCCTACCCCACAAATTCCAGTCATTTCAGATTCCTTTACCACTGTATTCCTTCTTCTCAATCCATGGGAGTGCCATGCTTTGCCTCGACTTTAGCTCACTGTACTATGAGGCGGAAACTTTCTCCAGGCTGAAAGTTAGGTGACTCTGAGGCTTACCTTGTGAGTTTACTTTGTTTTAGTTATTTGAATCAAGTGCTTTCTGTTCTCTAATGCCTGAAAACAGTCGTGTCATATATTTTGTACAGTTCTATGGTTATTAACAAATAGAAAGCTTGTCAACTACCAGTTACTCCATCACAGCTGGGACTTATGACTTAGTTTCTGAAAAAAACCACTCTGACTACTGTAGTAAGAATGGATTACAAAAGGGTAGAGTGGCATGAGGGAGACAAGCCTGGTGGATAAGAAAGACAAGCCTGGTGGATCAGTACAAGAAAGAGATGATGGTGGCTTGCACCAAGGTGAGAGCAATGTAGATGTTAAGGAATCATTGGAATCTGGATGTATTTTAAAACTATTTCAACAACATTTCTTGATGGATTATATATGAAGTGTGACAGAAAATGAGGAACTAAATAGCGGTCCAAAGTTTTGGCTTGAGTGACTTGGAGTATGAAATTCCTATCAATTGAAATAAGGAAGTCTATGGACAGAGAAAGCTCTGTGGGAGTTAATCAGTTTCGTTTCAGTTCATTTCAGTCACTCAGTCGTGTCCGACTCTTTGTGACCCCATGAATTGCAGCACACCAGGCCTCCCTGTCCTTCACCAACTCCTGGAGTTCACTCAGACTCATGTCCATTGAGTTAGTGATGCCATCCAGCCATCTCATCCTCTGTCATCCCCTTCTCCTCCTGCCCCCAATCCCTCCCAGCATCAGAGTCTTTTCCAATGAGTCAACTCTTCGCATGAGGTGGCCAAAGTACTGGAGTTTCAGCTTTAGCATCATTCCTTCTAAAGAAATCCCAGGGCTGNTTGAGGCATATGTCAGGTATCATGTCATATTATTTATAAATATTTCACTATATTCTTCTACAAGTGCTGTCATCAGGAGACACACATTTCCTGGCTGTCTCCATTTTTGTGAGGTTAACAAGTAATGATGACCATTGTCTAGACCTATTAATTCATTAGGTTGAAGAATAATGGTATTGTTTTACTGACTTTTAATCTCTGTTTAATAATAGAATGACTTATGTCTTAATAATAGAATGACTTATGGGAAGAACAAGACATAAGTCAATCAGGACTGTTCATATTTCTTTAATAACTAAAGAATTCTCAGTTTTCCACAAATGTTAAGGTACAACTTAGAATTAATGTTTATAGACTTAAATTTTTAATTAACTATTTTATTGAAGTATAATGGTTTTACAATGTTGTGTTCAGAAATACAGCAAAATTTTACATATATATCTATTTTTTAAGATATTTTTCATTATCAGTTCAGTCGCTCAGGCGTGTCTGACTCTTTGAGACCCCATGAATTGCAGCACACCAGGCCTCCCTGTCCATCACCAACTCCNTGCCCCAGAGCCCGTGCTCTGCAGCAAGAGAAGCCACCACGATGAGAAGCCTGCCCCCTGCAACGGAGAGTGGCCCCTGCTCTTGGCAAGTCGAGAAAGCCCTTGTGCAGCAACCAAGACCCAGTCAGTGCAACCAAAAAAAAAAAGAAGTGGCCCCTGCCTTCACCAGCCACCCTGGCTTCGCGTCTCAGGTGCTGCACTGTCCTGATCAGCTCTGGGGCCCTGGTTTTGGGATAGAATAAGCTGGAGCCCCTGTGAAGCCTCCTGGGAGAGGCAA
Organism: Neotragus pygmaeus; assembly: GCA_006410875.1. NCBI lineage: Eukaryota > Metazoa > Chordata > Mammalia > Artiodactyla > Bovidae > Neotragus > Neotragus pygmaeus. The sequence continues at coordinate 4,317 of SJYV01020293.1, forward strand.
ACGGGTGGAAATTCTTTCCCCAAGTGGTGTTTCTAGGAAAATATGCAGCCAGAACCTGCAGCTGTTCGCTCTCCAGTATCAGCTCTAAACAGCATTTGAGTTGGCAAAAGAAAAGTGAGAAAACAATGCGGCCCGAAGCCTGAAACTTTGGGAAACCCCTCTCCATAATGTGCATGTTTAGGGCTTACAATTTTCCTGTTTTCAGGACATAAGAGCTGTTTTCCAACTTTTCTGGGCCTGTTTTTTGGGTTTTGGTGTTCTTTTTTTTTAAGTAAGTGTTTTAATGATTGAATATGAAAAATACTTCTTGATCGTTTTATGAACATAATCTTAATCTCACTATTTAATTGGAGCTTTTCCCCCTTCTTTTCCAGAATAGACTGTTTCATTACTGCCAAAATGCCAATATAGCTGGGAGAGAATGAAGTTAGGATTAAATGTAATTCAGTCAGCAGCCAAAGCTCTGCATGCAAGATGCATACTTTGGACATCTGTAACTCGGGGATGCCAACAATTTCAAAAGCTCCATCATCCACAAAAAGGAGAGTTTAGAGTAAACAGACCCATCTTGGTGACCAACTCGGGCTCGTTTCAGAGCCTGAGCAAATGTATGGGTTCTTGGGAAGTCGGGCAGGTTAACAGAAAAGGCACATGATACCTTNAATTTCAAAAGCTCCATCATCCACAAAAAGGAGAGTTTAGAGTAAACAGACCCATCTTGGTGACCAACTCGGGCTCATTTCAGAGCCTGAGCAAATGTATGGGTTCTTGGGAAGTCGGGCAGGTTAACAGAAAAGGCACATGATACCTTGTATGGTTCAAACTCTAATCCTAGTTCGCGCAAGTTAGGTTAGGTGTTGGGAGTGGGGTTTGGCTTCTCTGGCCCATAGACTTGATTATCCCTGGAGCCACTTCACAGGAGATTTTAAGCAGAAATATGAGCAGAGGGCCGGCCCTCACAGAGCTGGTGTGGGAGGTGGGTGACAGGCTGGGGCTGCAGGGTCTTAGGGGCCGGGGAGGCCTCGACTCTGGGACCTGCCCTAGGTGGAGCTGCCTCCAAGACTGGGAGGACCTCTCTCCCTCCCTCCAACCCCCTCCATCTCAGCCTTACCCACCTGCAGCCCCCACCCTCCACCACTCTTCCACGGAAGTAAGCAGCAGGCGATCTGGAGAATTCAGGGAGGTCAGCAAACACTGGGCCATAGGTTAGAGCCCTCCCTGGGTCTGGTCTCCACCTAGTTACTGGAGAGAGCTCACCGGAATGGATGTGGCTGACATCCTGATTCATCCCCTGAGACGGGCGGCACTCAACCTGCCCCAGGCAGACGCGAGGCGTCGGAAACACCCTGACCTCACAGGAGGGGAGCTGAACCATCAACCTTTCACCAAGTCACGCCTTTCATTCAGTCAAATGTTCCTCTTGTGAAAACTGCTGTGTGTATAATTAACAGGCAGATTCTGGATACTTACTTTCGTTGTTATTGTGAGCATGAAATTCACCCCTAAACTGAAGGCTTAATGCCAAGTGGTTTGCATATTATCTGGACTGAGTGTAATGAGGTGGTTTCAGCAAAATAAGACAAATAAGCAAAGGGCACCCAACAGCTCTTTATGTCCTCAAAGCAGATGTCACCAGCAGCCACAGAAAGGGTTCTTGGTTACAGGTGAGGGAAACCAGTGCCTTCTGATTTATATAAAAATGGAGTGTCTTTGGGAAAGATATTGGGTAGTTCTGAAGGCATTATCAGTAATAATGAGGCTGGGGGGGGCGGTGGACTGAAGCCTGAGTCAGCGCCCTCCGAGACCGGCCTGGGGAGGCGTCCCTTCCCTGTTGCCCCAGCAGGAGCCGCGGGTCTACAGCCAGCTCCCAGCTGAGAGCATCACCCCGTCCCTGCTTCTCCGGGTCACTGGCGTCGGTTCCAGTCCCTGGGGGTGTGGGTCTCCGGGTGGATTACTTGAGCCCTAGCAGCTGAGTGAGCTGGGGGAATGAGACTCTGGCATTTCTAGACTCCGTGGTGGGCAGGCAGCACAGCGTCCCACAAAGACTCACGAGGCATGGTCTGTCCCAGCAAACACGGGCGCTCAGACGCCAACCGGCCACAGAGAGAGGGCCCCCTGTCCTGAAATGATATGACGTCCGCCAACAGTGTGCTTCATTAGGTGCACTCTAATGCAGACGTTAGCTGGTATCCAGTGAGCCGGTGGCCCCTTACCATTTAAACCCAAAGGATCTCCTCATTAGAGAGAGACTCAGAGAGAACCCCCATTTACAGACGGAAAACAGATGCCAGGAGGCAGGTGGCTTCCCTAGAGGCCACGACGCTGCCCACCATCGTGTGAACTCGGTCATCTCGTCCCTGCTGTTGTAGACAACTGTGCGTGTGATGCACCTGTGCTGTGTCTCAATAAACACAGGACATTCACTCACAGTTAGCAGCTGCATCACTTTCTAAAGGGAGGAGGCAGCCGCTGCTCGCACCTCCCTGCCGTCCTGAAGTCTCAGGCCCCTGTGCTGTTTGTAGCTGTGGGCAGGAAGGGCAGCGGTACAGGACACGCGAGCAGAGCCCAGAAGCGCGCAATTCAGGGAGAGACGCGGCCACTCGTTGCCCTTCCTGTGGTTTTCGTTTTGATCATCAGCTTGTAACAAACGTGAAAGGAAAGCAGTGTCTTCTGACAGTTCTTGCAAGTCATTCTTCTAAGAGAGGAGGTCTGTGAAGAAACTCACTGCATGTGGTTTGAATGTTTAGTACCTGATTTTCCACAGTTCTGGAGAAATTGTAAATTACGTTGGAACCTAAGCTGGTCAGCACTGGCTCTGATGTCACTCCACTTGCCTCCGGGTAGCCGCCAGCCCTGGGCTCAGTGGTTGCCTTGGTGGGGGGGGTGGGGGCGGCGTGCAGACACCCCAGCATCACGTCCCGTCAGTGGGCTGGTAGTCACGGGTGGCAGTGGTGGCTTTCCTGAGTATGCGAAGCCCTTGGAACGATGCGTCGCGTGGAACAAAGTGTTGCCTAGATGCTGTTCCGGTGCTGTTCCACCGTCTCTCTGTCAGTCCTCCAACAACTCCCCAAGGTCGGCAGCCCCGTTTTACAGCTGAGGAAGCTGAAGCCTAGTGAAGTGCAGTGACCTCACAGAGCTCAGTTCAAATCCAAGTCTGACTCCGAAGTAAAGAACCAGTCTGTGTGGCATTCACTCACTTAACCCTTGAACACTGAGCTGGGTTCATCACAGTCCTTGACTTGGTTGCTCCAGGAAGGGTCTCTTTCTCTTTTTTTAATTTATTTTATGCTGGGGTATAGTTTATTAACAATGTTGAATCAGTTTCAAGTACAATTGCCTCTGCTGTGTGTGTTAGNTTTTTTTTTTTTTTTGGACTCTTTCTAGCTGATCCCATCCAGGATGCTCGATGCTCCATCTCTCTTTCAGGTCCATCTAGGCTGTTCTAGCTAGTTCTGACCAAGCTCCAGTTTTCTCAGACACTCACCTGAATCCTCATTCGCTTCAAGATTTCTCCCCACGGCATCACTCACTGTCCCACTCCAAGCTCTCTCTCTCTGCACTTCCCCAAGCCTAAATATCACTTTCTCCCCAAATTCACAGTATGCCATGTGCATGGAAAAAAAGGCAATTCCCATCTGGCTCTTGGAATGTTTCAGAGATTTTTCACTCAAAATATTTAAATGACTTAAAATCCTATTATTCACAGTCACTTTGGATAGGGGTAAAATTTTACTATTTGGTTCTTTCATCCTTTCTTACCTTCTCCTCTTGGTATTCAACGTATGCTCTGAAGACCAGCAACAGTGACGTCATCTGGGAGCTTGCAGAATCTTGACCCAACACCAGACTTACTGTGTCAGAGTCTGCATTCCAACAAGACCTCAGAAATCGTGTGGGTATAACTGAATCACGTGGCTGTACACCTTAACTAACATATCAGTGTGAATCAACTAAAAAGAAAAAAGAAAAGAAAAGAAAAAAAGAGTAGGCGAAACCAAGAAGCTGACCTTAGTTGAGTCATATGCACGTTAAATTTTCTGACANAGAAATCCCAGGGCTGATCTCCTTCAGAATGGACTGGTTGGATCTCCTTGCAGTCCAAGGGACTCTCAAGAGTCTTCTCCAACACCACAGTTCAAAATCATCAATTCTTCGGCGCTCAGCCTTCTTCACATTTTGAGATGTCTGTTAAATCTCCAAGTGTTGATGTTGAATAGGCATGAATATTATGGATGTGTAGTTTGTATGCGAAGAATGATCTGGAGATACAGATATGGTAGTTAGTGGTATATAGATGGTATTTAAATCCATGAGACTGGAAGTGAATGTAGAGACAAGTGGTTCAGAGACTATTTCCTGAGTTATTCCAACATTAAAAATTCATGTTGAAGACAAAGACTAGGAAAAGGAAACTAAGAAGGAGCCACAAATGAGATAGCAAGGAAAACCAAGTTTGTGTTGAAAATCAGAAACTGAGTTACAAAAGCAAGTCAAGGAGGGGGTTGTGATTAACAGTAACAAATGCTGCTGATGAGTCTTATAAGACAAATACTAAGTGTTAATCAATAGATTTAGCAATATAGCAGTCACTGGTGATCTTATTAAGAGCAATTCCTGTGGGTATATCTGTGTGATGTGGTAAGGAGGTAACAAAGACTGATTGGAGTAGAGTCAAAAGAAAATCAGAGATGAGGATTTTTAGATGGGATAGACAAGGAGGTCAAACAACACTGTAGAGAGTGTAGACAGGTAGTTTTTCTGTATAGGCAAGCAGAGAAATAAGGCAGTAACTGGCAGGGAAAGCAGGTCAAGAGAATGTTTTGTTGGTCTTGGAAAAGTAATAGCATGTTTATTTATTTATGGGAAAGAATAAATAGACAGTGAATAACTGATAATGCAGAAGAGAGAGAAATTAATCCGGGATGCAAGTAGAAAGAAAGACATTAGGTAGAATTGTGGACAGTTAATTTAGACTAACAGATGTTGGTACAGGTAGTTGTGGGTATGGTGAGGGTAGCATCTGGAAGTTCTCTTCAGATTACTTCTATTCTTCTGAGTGAAACAGGAATTATGGTTGGAACTGAGAGTGAGGCCACAAACCAGTACAATTGCAAGTACAAGGGAACCAGAGTGGGTAGAGGCTCATTTCAACATCCAAGCTCCCTCTAAGCTTGCATTTTCATTAGCACCAGCCCAGAGGGTCAAAGGAGAAAAAAGAAGGGGATTTCAGGGCATCGGGGACAGTGCCAGTATCTGTACCTAGCTTCTCCAGTTCTAGAGGGCCTCTGCAGGTAACTTATCACACGTTCAGAAGCGGGAAGGCAGTGTTACAGTGTCTGCCTCCTTCAGTGATACAGCTGTTATATATAATTTGCAGAGGTAGAATCTTGCCAGACAGAAGAGCACAATTGAATGATTGATAATGGCCTCAGGGCTCATGGGGACCAGAATGGCCAAATCTTGGCCTACCATCTCTTCAGCAAGCACCAACTTTGTGTTGTGGTATATCTGGGTAAGCCTGAAGAAAGGTGTAAGGGGGTACACGTGCACTTGTTGGACTTCTCCAGGACTCTATAAATATGTGGAAAACACAGGCTTGGTAGGTTCCCAGACCTGAGGAAGAAACAACTACCAAAACCAAGTGTCAAACACAAAGATACTCAACCATTGCTTAGGAGGAAGTGGAAAAAGGCTGGAATCCTTTTGATCACCATTTTGATAGCAAAATATGGCTTTTAGATGTAATTTTTAATTAACAATTCTTCCTGTTAAATAAGTTGTGTTTGTTGTATAACATTTATTGTATATCAGCATAGAGAAAATAAAATCATTACAATACCACCACTCAAAGGAAAACACGGTTGCATTTTCCTTTCAGGCATTTTCTTATACACACATACAAATGTTTATGCAAAAGTGAGATCAGCCTGTGCATATAAAGTTGCTACCTAAGTTTTACACTTGACATTACTGTGGTGACTGATTAGAAAATCACCACATGACAGTTATATAAGTTTTGAAAAACATACAAATGTAACAACTTATCTCCCCACCCAAAGATAACCTCTGTGGGTGGCCAGTTTTAAGTGGCTGGAGTTTCTGTGTCTGGTTTATTCTTAGATAATCAAATTCAGTAGTGCTTAGCCCCTTTCCTGTCCCCCACACCAAGGGAATATAAAACAACCCCCTGCATGATTTAAAAGGTCTTCTCTCTCTTATCTGATTCTTTCCCTTTGTTTTACAGAAAAAAATCTGAAACAGAAAAATCTGCCTATTGCTTATGAGAATTTAACCTACCACCCAGGTTTCCTATTCCCCGAAATTGCTAGCTCTGGCTGCTTCCTCCTCTGTAAACTGGACAATCTCATGGCTGCCCCCCACCCCCACACCGTGCACGTGCACGGTCAATGCCAAGTGACTTGAAGAGAGTTTAAAGAAGTCAAATCAACCTAGATTAGCACAGTGAAAGGCAGCTTCTAGGAGAAGTGGGTGGTAACAGAGTAAGTCTGCTGACTTGATTGGAAAGGAGGCCCTGAGGTCTTTCAGTGAGGAGAGGAAATGGCTCATTCATTCAATTATTCATTTGCTCATTTATGGTGGGAGGAAAACAATTGCTATGTTAAGAGCTAGCTGCAGTATGAGGGTGTTGGCTCTGGAGGAAAGCAGAATTTTATTAGGAAAAAACCCTTTGGTTTATAAAATCATGTTATTAGGGCCTTGCTGCTGTGAGGAACAGAGCCAGTGGGCAAAGTGGAGGTGGAAGAGGCGAGATCAACAAGAATTTAATTCTTCAGCATAATAAAGTAACAGGTATTTTCCCCTTTCCTCTAGTGAGCCAGGAAAAATGAGGTTATAGAAACTAGAAGTGATAGGTAACCTTGGAGGGAGGAGAAAGAATTTAGAGAAGTAGCAGACAGGGCCATAAGAAAGGGCATCATAAATACCATGATTCAGTACACTGTATACACCTCGGGGCTGCAGGGCAGTCAGGTTACTGTGCTCAGCAATAATCTCTCTCTGTTTCCCTCCTCCCACCAAGATTTCTTTTTCTTTTCTTCCATCATCAAATCATCATCATCACTACCATCATGTTTATTGAGCATGTGCTACATGCAGGCACTGTGTTTTTTAATGTGCTTCATACCATTTAATCCTTACAACTATTCCATAAAACGGATTATCAATATTGTCATTTTTCAGATGCAGAACATCTGTGCTTTCAGAAGCACAAAGAGGCTAAATAAGTGGCACAAAGGGAATCATCCAAGAATGGGTTCAGTTAGTGTTTAAGTCCAGGTCTATGCTCTGTAACAGTAATCTTCATACTTTTGTGATTGCCCATCCCATTAGTTAAACATTTCCCGTTATCTGCTCCCAATATATGAATAGTTACTTGCAGCTGATACACATGTACCTTGAGACTATTTCTATATTATAAACATAGTATAAAACATACTTAAATTTAGAATTTTTAGTAGGATAATATAAATATAAGCTTCAAAATACCTATCTCTGTAACTATCTTATAAGTCCTGGTGGCTTTACCCTGCAATTTACTAATTTCTCAGGAAATAATATACAGTTAATATGAGGTTCATCATCAACAATGGTGATGAAATATCACATTTCATATTGTCTTGATAATTTCAACTTTTTACCATTTTTTTGGTCACATATGATTAGCTTGTCATGTAGCTCACAAAGGGTTTGTTCCCAGATTAAAGTGTCAGTGGTGTCATTTTCTTGTCATTCAGTTATGCTTGTATCATTAGTGTTACCTTCAAACTGCTGTTTCTTTGCAAAAAAACTTTTTAAAGCACTTATATACTTTGTGAGGGTGAGTTGAGTTAAAGTTGGATGATATTCTTCTTGATTTTAGTCATCCTAGTGCATGTGAATAGGATAACATCGTGGTTTTGATTTGCATAACCCTAATATCTAGTGATGTTGAGCATCTTCTCATGTGCTTTTTGACCTCTTATATATCATCCTGGCCTCTTATATATCATCCTGAGAAATGTCTACTCAGATCCTTAGCTCATTTTAGGTCACTTGTCTGTTTTAAGACTTATTTTTATATTCTAAATAGAAGTCCTATATCACATACATTGCAATTATTTTCTCTCATTCTCTGTGTTGGAAAGGATGTGAAGAAATGAATGCTCATTCATTGCTAATGGGGTTGTAAAATGGGTGGCCACTTTGGAAAACAGTTGTACAGTTAATCAAAAAGCTAAACATAGTTTGCATATGACTGAGCAATTCCACCAGTAGATATTCACTCAAGAGAAATGAAACCATACATCTACATAGAAAGAAAGTCACACACACACAATGTTTTGGAATTAATGGTGATGGTAACCCAACTCTGTGAATATACTAAAACTCACTAAATTATATACTTTGAAGGAATGAAGTTTATGGTAATTGAATTATAACTCAAAGAAGCTATCATATAAAAATAGTTGATATCTCTAAATTCATTTAACTTAGCATCCATGACTTGCTCAAAATGCTGGTGTTCCTCCAGGAGGGCCCTGCAGTAAATGCTAGAACACTGTGCATCTTTCTTCTTATCTCAGGGCACTTCTCCACAATGCAGCCCTAGGACTGTCTGCCATGTGAGTGAATAAAATGAGATGAGGACTACAGGTCACCAAGCATACTCCATAATGGGAAGACAGATTTCTGTCTCAGCTCTTCATTTTCTTTTTTTGGCTGCACGATGTGGCTTGTGGGATTTTAGTTCCCTGACCAGGAATGGCTCCAGAGGCCTTGGCAGTGAAAGTATGGAGTCCTAAACACTAGACCACTAGGGAATTCCCCATTTCACTTTAAAAATTTAAAGACATAGAGCAAGTTGTAGTGTCTTCTTTCTCACAAAGAAAGGGATCACTCCCATGCGTCTCATATTGGATATTACTGTGCTAAACCATGTTCTAGAAATGCACTGAATTTTTTTCCAGTAAAAGCCAGTTACACACAGTAGCCTGACCAACTTAGCAGAGGCCAAGATCTACTGTTACTCAAATTATTGACAAGAAGTAGAAGTTGAACATACAATCTGGAGAAGTGATCATTGATAGAGTAAAGCTATAAGAAATTGGGATCAAGTGTGATCCAAAGCAAGGGGGAGGGATTCAACCAAGACAGAAGAGTGATTACTTTCTCTAACATAAATGGATGGAACAGGTAACTTTGTAAGTTTGACAAACATAGCATAGGGAAATTTCCTTCTGTTGGATTTCATTTTGTGTATGTGTGTGAACTAGGAAGTGAGGTCCTATGCTGAGAGCAAGAGACAGTTAGGGGAGAAAGTTAAAGGTTTGTGGATAGTAGATAAGGTTTGAAATAGCTATTGTGGATAAAATGGGTGGGTAAGTTGATCAGAGGCATGTGGTAGAATTGCCAGGCGGTTGGTGTTGGAGGATGAAAGTTGATAATTGTGTCTTTAGAATGGAATCAACCTTCCTGAAGTGCAGTTTTCTCCAGCATTATGCAGCTGCTGAGACTCAAGCACAGAGATTGAGTTCATGCAGAGTTGGGTTACCAAAAAAAGGTAGGAGGGGGGCAAGAGAATTTAGGCAAGGCATTGGGAAGGGTGGAATTGAACTGATTAGCCATTCTATCCAAATAGGATAAGGAGTCAGGCAGAGAAAGGAAAGGGCTAAAAGACTGAGTGAGACTAAAAGAGTCACTAGTTTGTAAGCCCCAAAATGGTGAAGAACTGTCATGGTGGAGAGTAGAGCAAGCAATCAAGAAATAGAGAAGTTTGTGGTCAGAGAATAGAATGTTTGAAACACTGTTTCTGAAGGTGGGGCAATAACAGGAAATGACAGGGTCTCTGGTATGATGGCAGAGGCATGTGGCTGAGATGAAATGAGGAGAGGTTCCTTGGAAATAAAAAGGCTAAGGAATGGCGAATTTAGGAAGTTAGACAAAGTCATCCACAATGATGGCGAAACTTAGAGTACAAAGAGCACTGTGAATCAGGTGCCAAGTCTTCAATAAATAAATGACTAGGGGATCTGGACATTAGAAAAGTAAGGAAAGAGAGAGTGTGTGTACGGAAAGAGCAAATTAGCCAAGATGGAGGTGGTCAGGCACTCTTGCCCCGTGGCCCCTCTCTCTCACCCCATGTTTTGTAAAGAATTATGTAACAGCTGAGATCACTTATAGTACTGCACATGTGTGTCACAGGGTACTTGCTTGGCCATGGGCTACTTTTGCTTTATAAGCATAAAAGCTTCACCTGAAAAGTCCTTGGGGCTATGTTATGGCTGCACTATGGAGGTGAGGCTGTGTTACAGCTGTGTCCACTGGATCAGCCAGGAGAGGAGAGAATACAGTGTGTCTGCTACTGTGGCCGCTGTGCCAGTCAGGAGAGAATAAACATGTCGGTAATTCCTATGGTTCCTCGCTTCTTCTTCCAGCTTCTTAGCTCACACCTTGCCTACCCTGAGTTCAATGAAGAGTGCACACCGTAAGATAACAGTGAGACAACTGGCACTGTGAGCAGGATCAGCAAGAGAGTATGATATAAGTAAATGACATAGGGCTCAAATAAGTGGAAGTTTCCTCCTTTTTGTTTTGTTTTACAAGAAAGTGGAAGAGTCATGATCTGGAGCAAAATAGGTCATTAATGCCATTTCTAGACTGAGATATATGAGGTGTGAGAAAATAAACAATCCCAGCTTGCATTTAAGACAGCTGTGGGAAAGGGATTTCTCAGAGGGAGCCTCAAAGCCATACTGATAAACCCTGGAGGGAGGGACAGCAAAGAGGAGGCAGAAAAGCTTTCATAATTTGTCATGAGAACGCAAAAAAAAAAAAAAAAAAAACAAAACCATAATAAATTGTGAACATTTTGAGCAAGAGCAAACAACGTATCTCCAGAGCATGTGTTTCACAGTCAATGGGTAGCACACAATGTAGGCCATAACTGCAGGTTCTATTTGCTGCCCTAAATGTAGTGTAGGAGTCACCACCACAACACAAGCAAAAAAGTAAAGCTTAGAAAGGGAGAGATTTGTCCAACATTCCTCAGTAAGTCAAGGTCTGATCCATAAGGCAAGATGTTTTCCCTGTAGCAGACTACGTTCCTTGGATCCTTGCCAGTGGTGCCTGAAAGATGCCAGAAGAGTTAGTCACCACGTTCATTTATTTATTTATTTATTTTTTGGGTCACCAGGATATGAAACGTGCACAGGTACGGCAAGGGGGCTTTGTGGCTTATTTATTCTATGCTCTTAGAGCACATTCCTTAAAATGAACCAGCTTCTAGTTCAACTCATTTGAGATTTGACTTTTTTTTCCACTTGACTTTTGATCCACAAAGTAGAGAGAGCCAAAGTAGAAAGATCCAGGAAAGCCTAGAGCCCTTTTTTATGCCTGGTTTATTTCAGTGAGACGTGTGGAAGTTGCAAAATATGACTGCAAATTTTTACATTCCTTTCCTTAAGGGGTGGGGTCTATATATCCCTGCCCCACTTGAATCCGGTTGGGCTTGTGACTTCTAAAACCAACAGAGTACCAGAGAAACAATGTTATATATTATCACTTCTGAAGCTAGGTTATAAAAGGTCACACACCTTCCACCTAGGTCACTGAAATACTAGCTTTTAGAGCCTTGAGCTGCTAAGTAAGAATTCCAGCTGCCCCTAAGAACACCATGCTAGTAAGACCACATATAGGTATTTTGGTCAACAGGCCCAGCTGACCCTAAACTCCTTGCCATCCCTGCTAAGGCACCAGGCATGTGAGGTGCATTCACCAGCCCAGCCCATCTTCTAGTTGAACACAGCTGAGTGATCTCTATCAAAGCCATGTGGGCAAAAGAATCACCCAGTTCAGCTCTACCTGGATTCCCAACCCATGAAATTGTGAGATGTAATAAGATGACTATTGTTTTAAGCCAGTAAGTTTTGGGTTAGTTTGTTGTGCAGCAATAACTAACCAGAACACAGACCTGGAAGAGATAAACACTCAGTTGCATCCTCCTATTAGCCTTATCCCCTGCCACCTACTCCCACCATTATTCCATACTTTGCTGCTGACATACAGGACTTTCAGGCATTCTCTGAGCATATTTTTCACTCTCCTGCCTTTGGTCTTGCTATTCCACCCATGTAAACTTTTCTTCTCATCTCCCCAACTGAAGTCATACTCAGCACTCAAGACCCCCAGCTTCGTGGTCAGCTCCTTTATGCTTCCATTCCTGTTTGCCTTGGTTTGATAGCTTCTATTCCTGTGGTTCTCTCTTGCTTATCTCTCAATCTAGCACCTTTTCCAAAGTCATGAACTTTTGTGGTCTGCCTGTCTCCATGTCTAGACTGTGAACTCCTTGAGGACAAGGAGTAGGTCTTGTTCTCTTGGAGGTATCTCCTCCAGGATCAGATATGTTTCCCAAGTGAGTTTCCAAGAATGTAAGATAGATAGGTAAGAGGCCTTGATGGAGCAAGCCCCATTCCCTAGCGGGAGGCTGCTGAGGTAGGGGGAAGGAGAAATTATGGTGTGGTGAGGTAAGATTCACTTTGTAGTTTATTTATAGGAGTAGCAGAGTATCTGTGTTCAGAGTGGTTAATCATGGCCAATATGAATGAAGAGCCTTCTCTAAGGATTTGGTAAAGAGCAGGAATCATGGATGGAGCCTTTTGAAGTGGATTCCTCATAGAATATGTCTTTCCTTCTTCAGAAAATGTCCCANCAGAGTATCTGTGTTCAGAGTGGTTAATCATGGCCAATATGAATGAAGAGCCTTCTCTAAGGATTTGGTAAAGAGCAGGAATCATGGATGGAGCCTTTTGAAGTGGATTCCTCATAGAATATGTCTTTCCTTCTTCAGAAAATGTCCCATTTTTATCATGCAGTTCATAGCGTTCTACTTGGTAGGGGGTTGGCTGCTCAGAGCTGATAGTTCAGAGTAAGTGGGCAGGTATGGGAATGTACCACTGTGTACCACCAGCTGGTTAGAAGTTTGACATAGGCCCTTCATATACGCCCCCACCTGATGAGTCTAAAATGAGCTCTCAAGCTCAAATATATGGGTCTGGAAATCCTGGCTTGAAGGTTATGGGCTGAGAGAGCAATAAACTCTGAAAGACGGCAGGATGTGGAGAGATGGAGAGAGAATTACTGAACTCTATTGCACTGTAACATTTGCATTAATAGGCTCAGTACCCCCAGTCGGTGTCTCAGGCCTGGGGACCTGGTGGCATGGATTCTGAACCCTACCAGCAAACCCTGTGCCTACCCCAGGATGCAATGAGGAAGTGTCAAACTTTCCACCTGACCCCCTAGATGTGGCAGTCTGACTTGCTCACATGCTCTGAACAAGTCAGGATCTTGGTTTTTCATCTGTCAACTGGGATGCCTTGGCTGGCTGTATTTCAGGGTTTCTCCTGCCCTGCTTCCAGCATCAGTAGCTGGAAGTGATGGGGCTGTGGCTCCTGGCAACCCCACAGAACTGGGCATTGGCAAGTTTCCAAGGACAGATCGGGACCTCCTCTACTTGGTCATGCCAGAGGCCAATTAATGGTAAGGATAATCACCGTCCAAGATGTCCAATATACTTACTTACTGAGTC
>SJYV01020298.1:0-14406 GCA_006410875.1 Neotragus pygmaeus
GGACGTGTCTGGCTTTCCGTAGGGTTTCCTATGGTAACTTGAGTTCTGGATGGGAATGGAAGGGCTCGCCGGCCCACAGGCAATTCAGATCCTCAATGTCCACTCTTGTCTCTGCAGCTGTGAGACACAGGCCATCTGTGAGGACCCGCCTTTGGGCAGCGTGCCAGCCTTCTCCCCTGGGTGCCCCAGGGTGGGCTCCTTGGCCTGGAAGCTGCTTTCTCCTTGGCTTTGCTTTCTGTCTCATGGCCTGTGACTGCCCCTGTGAGGAGCCGGGAGCCTGGAGTGGGCTCGTCTCCGTGCAGGGCGTGGAGTGCAAATATTCTCTGTACAGATCTCGGCCCGGAGACGGCCTGTCAGGTGAGGGCGTGCAGCTTTGCACTGATGTTAGTGAAGGATCTCCTCCAGGGTGGGCCGCTGTGAGCCCCAGGGAGTCCCCTCCGTTTTTTGCTGGGTCCTCACGGCAGCCTTGCGGGGGGGCCTGCCGGCCACAGAACAGGAGCAGCCTCACGGAATGGTCCCTGGGTGCCGGTGTCCTCCGAGCCCTGTGGGGTGAGCAGTGGGCAGAGGGCCCAGCACCATCTGCGAGTCACAGGGCCTCCGCATCTCCCGGGGCCCTTGCCGCCGCCTCCCTCGTGCAGTCACACGCGTGTCTGCTGAGTGTCCTAATTCCCGTGCTGGGCCCAGGATCAGGAAGCGGGCCCTACCCGGGGCTCCTGTGTCAGGCAACTCGGCCGGATCCTGGGGGTGGTGCCTGTTAAACAGGAAGGAGGAGGCCGGGACGCGATCCTGAAGGCCACGCTCTGGCTGCAGTCCCCGCCTCCAGGAAGTCTTTCTTCCTCGTTGCTGGTCGAAGCCATTTGCTTGTTGACCTTGGCAGTCCCTCGCGTCTCAGAAACCCTGGGCACATATGGGGGATGATCCACGAATGGCCAGCGGCGTCCCACCGATGGCTCATTCACAGCCGGGCATGACCTCGTTAACCTCCAGAATGCCCTGTGGCGGGCCCTCCTGTGGTCTCGCCCTACACAGGTGGGAATGCTCGTTTCCCCTGGTCAGTGCTGAGCCTTCAGCACTGCCTGTCTTTCTGCTATTCTCCCCTTATCTCCGTACATTCCCGGAATTCCAGGCCCGCCTTCCTCCTCCCTCCTGGGTGCCCCGCATCACCTGCCCGGCTGAGCCTCCNAATGCTCGTTTCCCCTGGTCAGTGCTGAGCCTTCAGCACTGCCTGTCTTTCTGCTATTCTCCCCTTATCTCCGTACATTCCCGGAATTCCAGGCCCGCCTTCCTCCTCCCTCCTGGGTGCCCCGCATCACCTGCCCGGCTGAGCCTCCCAGGTCATCTTTATCCCCTCAGAGCCCCCCGAGTCTGGGTTGAACTTGGTGGATTCTCTGTGCCTCGCCCTGGGGGAGGGGTGTGCTGGGCGCGTGTCAGCCCTGAGTTGAGGGGAGAGCCTGCGGTGGTTGGGAAGGTTTCCAGCGGGCCATCTCTGGCTCCCCTGGGCCAGGGACGACTCCAGCTGAGATCTAGCTGCTGCTCCTGTGAACACGTGGAAAATCCCCAGGAGTTTTCACTTCTCCATTGAGCTGCTTGCCCCCTGCTCCCCACGCCCCCCATGAGGGGGGCTCCCCAGTCCTCGACTGTGAGCTGGCGGGACAGCAGAGAGGAAAGAGCAGGTGTTGCAGAATTTAACTCTGACCCAAAGTCCTGATAGCTCAGTTCGTAAAGAATCCACCTGCAATGTAGGAGACCCTGGCTCGATTCCTGGGTCGGGAAGATCCACTGGAGAAGGGATAGGCTACCCACTCTGGTATTCTTGGGCTTCTCTTGGGGCTCAGCTGGTAAAGAATCCACCTGCAATGCGGGAGACCTGGGTTTGATCCCTGGGTTGAGAAGAGCCCCTGGAGAAGGGAAAGGCTACCCACTCCAGTGTTTTGGCCTGGAGAATTTCATGGACTGTATACAGTCCATGGGGTCACAGAGTTGGACATGACTGAGTGACTTTCACTTTTAAAGCTGGCAGGCGGGTGCCCCTTCCGTCAGCCAGGATACATGGCTGAGACCCCGGGTTCCAGGTGGCCGCTGCCAAACACAGCCCTCCGTGTGTGTCCTTCACACCCCGGGATGGCGGGCCCGAGCACTCCAGCGAGGCGGGATCAGGCCCCTTCCTCGGGGAGGTAGGCTTATTTGTGGAGGGGTTGCGGCACGCTTGCGGAGACCAGAGGCCTTTTGCAGGTCAGGGGCCGGCGTTCACACGCCCGGAAATCCGAGGCTCGGAGATGCGGAGGGACTCACTCAGGGTCACCCAGCAGCTGCCTGGGCCTGGCCCAGGCTTCCCTGTCCCCACCCTCACCCTTGGGTGGAGGAGGAGCAGAGGGCGTTGAGGGTCTGGGTGGGGTCGTGGGGAGGAGTGCATTTGGGGGACAGTTCAGTTCAGTCGCTCAGTTGTGTCCGACTCTTTGCGACCCCATGAATCGCAGCACGCCAGTCCTCCCTGTCCATCACCAACTTNTCAGGTGGCCAAAGTATTGGAGTTTCAGATTCAGCATCAGTCCTTCCAATGAATATTCAGGACTGATTTTCCTTTAGGATGGACTGGTTGGATCTCCTTGTAGTCCAAGGGACTCTCAAGAGTGTTCTCCAGCACCATAGTTCAAAAGCATCAATTCTCGGTGCTCAGATATTAATGAACTTATTAATATCTATTAAACAGACTCACAGATACAAAGAACAGGCTCATGGTTGCTGGGGTGAGGGAAGGGATGGATTGGGAATTTGGGATTACCAGGTACAAACTGGTACATATACAATGGATAAACAACAAGGTCCTACTGTATAGCACAGGGAACTATATTCAGTATCCTGTAATAAACCATAATGGAAAAGAATAACATTGCAGGCAGACGCTTTAACCTCTGCACCACCAGGGGAAGCGATATATATGTATAACTGAATTATTTTGCTGTACAGCAGAAATTAACACTAAATCAACTGTACTTCAATAAAATTTTTTTTAAAAGAGTGCCTTTGTTGAACGCCTTGTGCAAACTTTCAAATACATGATAAATTGAACCCTGAAGTTCTAGAACATAGAACTTTTGGGTCTTAGTTTAGTTGGAAATCTCACTGATATAAAACAACAAATTCAAGCAAATGTGGTTGGGCAAATCGATCTTTTGAAATCATTTAAGCAGGAGAGTAGTTCTTTAAGGAATTAAGAGCAACTGTCTTTGTCTTGCAAATCTCTACAAATCAGAAATGTAAATACAGCCCACAATGACTTGAGGCTGAGCCAAAGCAGCTGATCAAGGAGAACACCTGAAAGGCTCTCTCACCCAAAATCTAATTCATGGGCCTCCTTAAAATTTATCAAGGACAAATACAAATCCAACAGGTTTTTCCCACAAATAGTAAAGCCTTAGTCAGCTGAGCAAATAAATTGGACTTAATACAACTACAATTTATAAACTGGTCAATTTATATTATAATATCTGATTCACAATACAGGCAGAAAGGGTATAGGAGGAGTCCCCAGAGGAAGAAAATAAGGCATAGACCTAAGCCATTTTGTGATCCAAGCCTGGTCACAAGGCTTGCCTTGCTGAAGAATAGCCTCAGTAGTTAATAGTTTTAAAGGAACAAAAGCATCAAAGAATAAATAGCTATTACCAGTCAGGAGAAATGACTTAATCATATCAAGACAATAAAGATTCCCAGCTCTGTTTGAAAGGTAAAGATTAACCTGAAGCACATTCTTGAGCTGTTTTCCTGCAGCATCCAAGCCCCCTCAAGCATTCAACACCCAGACTAACCGAAACCTTAAGAAACGGTGATACTGACCTTTACTGACCCTGGTCACTTCAGTCGACTAGAGCCTGGACTCTGTTCACCTTTGCTCCAATTCTGTGCCAAATTTTCCTCTGCTGGAGTACTCTCATGAATATGCATACACCACTCAAGCCCCTTCATGAATATGCATACACCCATAGCTTAAAATTCCNGGTCACTTCAGTCGACTAGAGCCTGGACTCTGTTCACCTTTGCTCCAATTCTGTGCCAAATTTTCCTCTGCTGGAGTACTCTCATGAATATGCATACACCACTCAAGCCCCTTCATGAATATGCATACACCCATAGCTTAAAATTCCAATTTTGCTGTTCAGGGAGACACTGCTTTGGGAAATATTCTCGGTGTTTTCTTTACTTCTTGCAGATAATAAAATTCTTCCTTCTCCAGATTTTTGACTTGGTTGTGTTTTTTCTCAACACTCACCAAGAGGTGAACCCAGTTTGGGCATAACAATCACTGAATTTTAAAGTGAAGTCATGACATTCTCTAGTTAGGCCTGTTTATTTGTCCCTGTGTACATTATATATATGATAGATCTCGGTTAAAAATGTTTGATGCCAAACTGAAACTTTTTCTGTAAAAAAACACGTTTTTTAGAAATCATAAACAACGTTTATAAGTTTGCCAGTGTACAGAATGCAACGTAAAAGACAGTTCATAGTTACTTACTTCTTAGTTTTCACTAGAAATTAAAGTTTTTAAGAGTTAAGAATTCTAATTAATATATGTAATTAAAACTACTAAAATTAATAAAGACATCTTTGAATAAAATTTAAAAAAAAAAAAAACTCACAGGGAATGAAAATACATTTTGTTAATTAAGAGCAAGGAAACTAATTTTGTCCTGGAGAGAGAGAAAGAAAGAAAAAGCATAAGACAAAGTCTGAANTAAAGACATCTTTGAATAAAATTTAAAAAAAAAAAAAACTCACAGGGAATGAAAATACATTTTGTTAATTAAGAGCAAGGAAACTAATTTTGTCCTGGAGAGAGAGAAAGAAAGAAAAAGCATAAGACAAAGTCTGAAAGTAAAAAGGAAATTATAGAAGTTTTGTAGGAAAGAAACCCTTAAAAATGAGTTTTGAACATGATTAGCACTGGCTATGATTAAAATAAAATTTAATTGAGTAAATGAATTTTAATATTTATAGTAAAGCTGGTACAAAAATCGAATTTAGTTTTCTGTGTTAAGAGAACAAAGTTTTCATGGACTATCAATCTGCTTTTAAAAACAGATTGTAAATTTTCTTTACCTCCTTTTAAATAATCCATTGCAACTTTCTGTGCCTTTAAAATGTTTTATTGTCACTTTGAATTAATAAGTATTGTTTCACAATGACCTATGACCCTTTTTGACCAAATATTCTAAAACTTTTTGATACCTTAGACAAACTTCCCCAAGTCAAATTCTAAATGAAGTTCTTTTGACCTCTAGCTAACTTTGAGATATTTCAAAGGGCCCCTGAGACATCCCAAAGAGAAACATTACACCGACTAGATTAATTTGGTGAGTTAGATTGCATGGGAAACATTGTCAGATAAACAGTATAAGCCTTCTTACATGCGTGCTCAGTCCCTTCGGTTGTGTTGGACTGTTTGCAACCCTGTGAACCATAGCTAACCGGGCTCCTCAGTCCACGGGATTCTCCAGGCAAGAGTACTTAGTGCCATGCTCTCCCCCAGAGGATCTTCCCTACCCAGGGATCGAACCTCTGGTCTCCTGTATTACAGAAGGGTTCTTTACCACTGAGCCACTGGGGAAGCCCAGAAACCTCCTTAGTTTATATTATATAGGTAAATGCCATTGATAGAGATATTCCAAATAATTGCATGGAATTTCTAAAACTCTGTTTCGTCCTGATGTAATGTTATCTGTTATAACTCTAGTTATTATCTTAAAATGTTGTATGTCATGGAAATAACCACACTTCTTGTCAATTGCATTGTAATCAGATCTTTATGCCATTTCAAGTCTTCTGTCACTTATAGACAATCATCATTTTACTCTGATGCTTTTACAAAATGAAGATTTTCAAGAAGATTCATAAAAAAAAGACCTTTTGATGACTTAGAACATACCATTGAACTGCGTAAGAAATTGCAAAACTAATGGAAAATCTGATGGCTTCACCCACATCAATAGAAATCAATTACATAGGACTGAATGAGATAATAAATATGATTTATAATTTTGTAAATTTTGTCTGAAATTTAACGGGCCTTTATATCTTTTTTTTTCATAAAACATTTACTCTTATACTATGACCTACAACCAACTGATAAAGTATACATTTGTAAATAAAAATGAAACATTTGTCTTTTTCTCTCTTCCTGATCCATCCAGAATTTGGCTTCTCCAACTGGCTCTCCTCTGGACTTAATGGCTTATTGTGACCAGATTACAACTAGCTATACTAATCATTTTTAAAGTTGTTCTCTTAAATAACAATTAGTTATTTTCAAATGGTTTATGCCTTGTCTCTCTCTGAGTACTATGACCTTATTAATATTACTAGCTATATTACTTATAATCAGTCTATTTTATAAGACTGTTGTCTCTTGCATAAGCCAATGTGTAATCAAGCCTCAGAAAAAATTAATGATGGCTAAACATCTTGAGACAATTGATCATGTAGACAACTCTATATAAAATAATTGTAATAGTACAATTCTAGATATGGTAGCTCAGTCGGGAAAGAATCTGCCTGCAGTGCAGGAGACCCGAGTTCAATCTCTGGGTTGGGAAGATCCCCTGGAGAAGCAAATGGCAATCCACTCCAGTATCATTGTCTGGAAAATCCCATGGACAGAGGACCCTGGTGGGCTGCAGTCCATGGGGTTACAAAGAGTTGGGTATGACTGAGAGACTATCACTCACTCAGATATGGTAGCAAGGGAAAACATCTCCTGGATCTTAGTAGACAAGACAGACAATTCAGAGAATTTTAGGTTAGCAACAGGGTCTAATCCAAGAATAGCACAGAGTGGTCCAACAACCTCTCATTCCTGTCTAACCTAAGAATGAAAATCAAGCCAACAGCCATGGCAGTTGCTCCCTAACAGTGTGCACTGAGAGGAATTCAGGCTGGTGAGAAATGGGAAACACTGTGCTGGATACTGGCCCTAGACAGTTAAGATGCATATTTAAGGAATATGCAACGAACCCAGACTCTTGCATCTTCCCATACATAGAAAAACGTTAACTCAAGATGTTGGTTTTTGCAGCTAGTAGTAATCTATTGATATTCAACTATTTGACTTAAAAAAAAAAAAGAAAACCTCCTATACATGCTGGCTACTCCCTTACTTCTCCAGAGCAGTTCCTCAAAGCTAAATGAGAGGCTCTTAGGCTATAGCCCTCAGTTGCTGCTGCTGCTGCTAAGTCGCTTCAGTCTTGTCCGACTCTGTGCAACCCCATAGACAGCAGTAGGCTCCCCCGTCCCTGGGATTCTCCAAGCAAGTACACTGGAGTGGGTTGCCATTTCCTTCTCCAATGCATGAAAGTGAAAAGTGAAAGTGAAGTCACTCAGTCGTGTCCGACTCTTCAAGACCGCATGGACTACAGCCCACCAGGCTCCTCCATCCATGGGATTTTCCAGGCAAGAGTACTGGAGTGGGTTGCCATTGCCTTCTCCGAGGGTATAGCCCTCAGTAAAGTCCCAAATAAAGTTTAACTGGCAACTTTTATTTTGTGTATTTTTCTTCATTCAACAATTACTACTATTTTGAAGTCTCTGGTATACCATTAGAACCAATGTTGTTGTTTTTGTTTAGGTGCTAAGTCACGTCCAATTTTTTGTGACCACATGGACTACCAGGCTCCTCTGTCCATGGGATTTCCCAGGCAAGAATACTGGAGTGGGTTGCCATTTCCTTCTTCAGGGAAGCTTTCTGACTCAGGGATCAAACCCACTTGGCAGATGGATTCTTTACCACTGAGCCACCTGGGACCTCATTAAAAACAATATTCCCAATGAAAAGCTTCAATCAGACTCAATAGAAAATAGAAATTTATTTATTTATTCAGTGTCCTTAACACTGAAGATCTAGGAGAAGTCATTTTGAGTAGTCCCACAATAACATCTAGATTATTAAGGAAGGTTATTGTTGAGGAGGAGATGGCTGGATAGCATCACTGATGCAATGGACATGAACTTGGGCAAATTTCTGGAGATGGTGAGGAACAGGGAAGCTTGGTGTGCTGCAGTCCATGGGGTCACGAAGATTCGGACACCACTGTGAGACTGGACAAAGACAACTGTTGATGAACAGTGAAATCTCTTTACTTAGTTTCAGACATCTGATGAAATGATTTCTTTAATCTTTCGTTTTCTTTCTGTTTCTGAGTCTCTCTAGAACCCCAAACTCAAACAGGTGAAAGAGGTCAACCAGGAGGCAGTTTTCTGCCTCCTCCAGGATATTCAATGAACTCTGGGAAGATTCAGACCTGACTCAGGGTACCCAAGACTTTTACAAACATATTATGATGGATATGATGGGAAATTATTATCATTGCTATCAATTATTGAGATCATCCTATGTACAGATATTGTGCTAAATGGTTTTGAGTAATATCTCACTTAATCCCTAAACATCCCTGGGCTCATATTATTATGTCTTATTTTAAGAAAAGAAATGGAAGGACCTCCTTGGTGGTCAGGGGTTAAGAATCCACCTTCCAACGCAGGGGATGTGGATTTGGCAACTAGGATCCCATTGGGTAAATAAGCCCACACGCAACAAACACTTGACACAGCCAGATAAATAAATATTTCTTTAAGAAAGAAGGAAGAAAATCTTTAAAAAGAAAGAAAAACAAAAAAACACAGGCTCATATCAGTGAAGTAACTTACTAAAGGTCGTTTTGAATGGATCTGCCTCCAAAATCATGTTCCTAAAAAGTTTTAGAACCGGTGTTGACCCAGGGGCAGTCCTCACCTAATACAGAATCAGAAGACCTGACTAAGTAGAAAAACTGAGTCAGCTTTTGCCCATGTTCAAACCCCATCCTCGAATTGCCTCTTGGAATTTGGCTTACAGGGAAAAACAAACAGCAGTGTCCCATTTTGTGTTGAAATATAATTGAAATGGCTCATTGTTTTCTTTATTCTGAGTCCCCTACGAGCCAACAAATTGTCAGCATACAAATTGAAAGCAGTTCTAACAGTGACTGCTGAGTGTGTGTGATAATAAGATGCAATGGAAGCCAGGTAGGAAGGGTTTAGGGGACAGTCTTGTTATCTTGATTGTCAAGAATAACAGTGAGTTCATGTAAGGACATTGCCTTGCTCAAAATTCTGCATTTGATTTTGTTTCAGAAGCTTTGAATTATTTATTTTACTCCCTGGTGATTTACTGTTTGCTTTTTTAAAATATAAGAATATTTATAATTTAGGTATTATTACATTAAATATTTAAAATATTAGGTATTTTAGAGGAATTCCCTGGTGGACCAGTGGTTAGGAGTCCACACTTTCACTGCCAACGGCCTGGGTTCAGTCCCTGGTCAGGGAACTAGGATCCCACAAGCTGTGTGGTGTGGCCAAAAAATAGATTAAAATTTTAAAATAAAATATTAAATATTTTGATGTAGAATTTGCTGGACTTTGCTATCACTCTTTAGCATCCTTATACTTCAGTCACCTGATTCGAAGAACTGACTCATTGGAAAAGACCCTGATGCTGGGAGAGATTGCAGGCAGGAGGAGAAGGGGATGACAGAGGATGAGATGGTTGGATGGCATCACCAACTCAATGGATATGAGTTTGAGCAAGCTCCAGGAGTTGGTGATGGACAGGGAAGCCTGGCCTGCTGCAGTCCATGGGGTTGGAAAGAGTCAGACATGACTGAGACACTGAACTTAACTGATACTTCAGATGGGATTCTCTGGTAGCTCAGATGGTAAAGAATCTGACTGCAATGCAGGAGACTCCACTTAGGTTCCTGCCACGTCTTCCCTGCTGACTCAGATGGTAAAGAGTCTGCTTGCAACTCAGGAGACCCAAGGTTGAATGGGAAAATATGTGTAATTGTAGTTCTTTTTGACCAAAGTAAGTTTTTTTCCCCCCCCCAGTCTACGTATTTGTTTATTTATTTATTTTTGGCTGCACTAGGTCTTCGTAGCTTTCTGTGGGCTTTCTCTAGCTGTAATGAGCAGGGAGTACTCTTCGTTACCGTGTGTAGGCATCTCATTGCGGTGACTTCTGCTGTTGCAGAGCACAGGCAGCACAGTTCTAGGCACACAGGCGTCACTAGTTGCAGCACAAGGATTCAGTAATTGTGACTCGGGCTTTAGTTGCCCTTTGGCATGTGGAATCTTCCTGGACCAGGGATTGAACTCACGTCCTCTGCACTGGCAGGCGGATTCTTATCCACTGTACCACCAAGGAAGTCCCTGATCAAGTACCTATTATTATTAAAGCTCGTTATGTCTTCCTATCTCTCCTCTGCCATGTTCCTCCTGTGAATGCTGGAGCACCTTGAAAACCAAAGCATAGACCAGGATCACTACCAGGTAAAGCCAGCTCCATTTGTTCAAACACTATCAGTCCAAATGTCAGCTTTGGGGCCTGGGAGGACCTTGATGTGTTTTTGATGTTAAAGTTTAAAGCAGCTATTTTTGCACCATCTTAAGTCCATCATGAACATCATGAGAAATGTTGGGCTGGAGGAAGCACAAGCTGGAATCAAGATTGCCAGGAGAAATATCATTAACCTCAGACATGCAGATGACACTACCCTTGTGGCGGACAGTGAAGAACTAAAGAGCCTCTTGATGAAAGTGAAAGAGGAGAGTGAAAAAGTTGGTCTAATGCTCAACATTCAGAAAATGAAGATCATGGCATCCAGTCCCATCACTTCATGGCAAATAGATGGGGAAACAGTGGTAACAGTAGCTGACTTTATTTTTCTGGGCTCAAAAATCACTGAAGATGGTGATTGCAGCCATGAAATTAAAAGACGCTTACTCCTTGGAGGGAAAGTTATGACCAATCTAGACAGCCTATTAAAAAGCAGAGACATTACTTTGCCAACAAAAGTCCATCTAATCAAGGCTATGGCTTTTCCAGTGGTCATGTATGGATGTAAGAATTGGACTATAAAGAAAGTTGGACTATAAAAGAACTGATGCTTTTGAACTGTGGTGTTGGAGAAGACTCTTGAGAGTCCCTTGGACTGCAAGGAGATCCAACCAGTCCATTCTAAAAGAGATTAGTCCTGGGTGTTCATTGGAAGGACTGATGCTAAAGCTGAAACTCCAATACTTTGGCCACCTTATGCAATGAGCTGACTCACTTGAAAAGACCCTGATACTGGGAAAGTTTGAGGGCAGGAGGAGAAGGGGACGACAGAGGATGAGATGGTTGGATGGCATCACCAACTCGATGGACATTGGTTTGGGTGGACTCCGGGAATTGGTGATGGACAGGGAGGCCTGGCGTGCTGCAGTTCATGGGGTCACAAAGAGTCGGACATGACTGAGAGACTGAACTGAACTGAACTGAAATCCACCCACCCCTTTCCCACATAGCCTCATTCTACAAAACATGAATAAAAGAAAAAATCACCAAGTTGTTCTCCATCAACTTGATTTCAATTAAAATAGTGGAATTGTTTAGTCACCCAGGGGAAAAGAACAGTGAATAGTGTTAATCTTACAGGGAATAAAGCCAAATAAGAAAAGAAAACAAAAGCAGGCCATCACCAATTATTGAAATGCTACCATCCAGAATGATTTCACCAAGGGGCATATCTTTTCTTTAAATTCAATTATGGAAGCAAATTCACCAATTCAATAACTGTTTACTACGTCTCTCTCCCATTTGAGTATTGTGCTATGCATCCAGGATTAAAATGCAATCTAATAAAAGCATGGGTTTCCCAGGTCAGGTCAATTCAGTCGCTCAGTCGTGTCCAACTCTTTGCAACCCCATGAATTGCAGCACGCCAGGCCTCCCTGTCCATCACCAACTGCCAGAGTTCACTCAAACTCATATCCATCAAGTCGGTGATGCCATCCAGCCATCTCATCCTCAGTCGTCCCCTTCTCCTCTTGCCCCCAATCCCTCCCAGTATCAGAGTCTTTTCGAATGAGTCAACTCTTTGCATAAGGTGGCCAAAGTATTGGAGTTTCAGCTTTAGCATCAGTCCTTCCAATGAACACCCAGGACTGATCTCCTTTAGGATGGACTGGTTGGATCTCCTTGCAGTCCAAGGGACTCTCAAGAATCTTCTCCAACATCACAGTTCAAAAGCATCAATTCTTCGGCACTCAGCTTTCTTCGCAGTCCAACTCTCACATCCATATATGACCACTAGAAAAACCATAGCCTTAACTAGACAGACCTTTGTTGGCAAAGTAATGTCTCTGGTTTCCCAGGTGGCTCAGTGGTAAAGAATCCTGCTAATGCAGGAGACGCAGGAGTCACGGGTTTGACCCCTGGCTCAGGAGGAATAGGAAATGACAACCCACTTCAGTATTCCTGCCTCGGAAATCCCATGGAAAGAGGAGTCTGGCAGGTCACACGCCATGAGATTGCAAAGAGTCAGACATGACTGAGTGACTGAGCTCAGACAATAAATGCATACATAAGAAAAAGTCATGATCTCCTAGATTCAAAGATCTCAAAGTCTTGCAGGAGAAAGTGACCTGCAATTGGATTGGTACCCTCGCGCCCATTGATGACTACCATACCTGTGGGTGTGGATACAGTGCTACGGGAACACAGATATGAGAGAAGATATCCTGTGTGCCTGAGACTGGTCAGAAAAGCTTTTGTAACAGAGAAGAGTTTTTAGTTGATGAACACTGAGGGATTTGCAGCAGCAAATGCTGGGGGCCCACGGGATGGGAGATAAGGAAGGACTTCCAGGCAGAAGGAGCCATACGAACAGAGGCACACCTGTAGGACAGGACCAGGGTTGTGTATGACTCTGCGCATGGCAATACTGGTGGGCAATACAGAAATATGACAGTGGTTACCTCTTGGCTCTGGAATTAGAGGTAAATCAATTTCAACTTCACCACTCTGGTTTTTTTTTTCCCCCTAAAATTTGTACAAACAGACTTTTTTTAAAAAATAAGAACAAATAACTTTAAAAGGTACATAGAATTTTGGAGAATATGGCTAGGAAGTGAAGAGAGCTGGAGATGCTGAGGGTGGCCACTGAGCCTGAAAACATCGATGGTTCGGATGGTCCCAGATCCCCACTGAGTTAAGAAGATTGACCTACATCTGTGAGTGTGAGTCCCTGCATGCTCAGTTGCTTCAGTAGTGGCTGACTCTTTACCACTCTTTAACCCCATGGACTATAGCCCGCCAGGCTTCTCTATTTATGGGATTCTCCAGGCAAGAATACTGAAGTGGGTTGCCATGCCCTCCCCCAAGAAATCTTCTCTACCCAGGGATCGAACCCAAGTCTCCTGCACCTCCTGCAATGCAGGCAGATTCTTTACTGCTGACCTACTGGGGAAGACCATATCTGTCAGCAGAGTTCCTCAACCCTGGCCGAGGAGCTTGAACACTACTGATGCCCAGGCCACATCCAGATTAACAAACAAAAAATCTCAGAAAGTGGGCTTCAGGTCCCAGAAAAATGGGATGGATACAGCCAGACATGAACGCTCTAGAATGAGTGTGTTCCAGTGGGGAGAAGCTGGAGGTGAGGAGAGGCGCCATGAGACAAGGAGGAATAGGAAAAGGACTGAGGAGGGCGGTGACAGACGGCATCTCAGGGTAGGAGAGGGCGGAATATGACAGATGAAGGAAAAGGAAAGGACATTTCTGGCAGGAAATGATGCAGGAGGGCCTGGAGCATTTGGATGGATATAGGAAGCAATGTTGGGAACAGAACAAGGGGCAGAGAGATGAGAATGTCCCCATTCTCATGTTGGTGACAGTAGGTTTAATTTATTTTAAAATAGCATTTCAGTTTAAACCCTTGGCTTCTTGTGCCATAGAATGTGATTTAGTGACCACACATCAGCTATGTCCATGACTATCAAGTTATTATTGATTTTTCAATCAACTTCATCTTTAAAGTTTTAGATATATGCATTCTGTGGTTAGTTCCAATTGACCAATGCTTCTAAGCTATGATTAGCTTTATTATGAATAATAACGTTACCATTTTAAACTCTAGAGTCCGTTGGTCCAGAGTAGGGTTTCACAGCCTCAGCACTGTTGACTTTTTGTGCTGGATCTTCTCTCTTGGTGGGGAAGGGCTGCCTTGGGTAGTGTAAGGATGTTGAGCAGCACCCCCAGGCTCCTCCCATTAGGTGCCAGTAAGATCCCCCCCATCCTCGCCACCCCCAGGTGTGACAACTAAAACTGTCTCCAGTCATTGCCAAACACCCCTTGAGGAATAAAATCTCCCCCTCCCCCTCCCCAAAGTGAGAATCCTGGTCTAGAGTCTAATTCTAAACCAATTCTCAAACCCTGTGTGTGTGCGCGCACACACACACACACACACACACACACACACACACACACACACACACACACACACCCCCCAGTGACAGTGATAAAAGGCAAATTCTGATTTTGTGGTTCTGGGG
>SJYV01020298.1:14448-32840 GCA_006410875.1 Neotragus pygmaeus
CACACACACACACACACACACACACACACACACACACACACACACACACACAGTCCCCAGGGACCGTGTTAAAAGGCAAATTCTGATTTTGTGGTTCTGGGGTAGGGAACATGAGATTTTGCATTTGTAACAAAGTTTAAGGTGATGTTACTCTAGAAACAAGTCTTTTGAATAACCAAGCTCTAGACATTACATGCACTAAGTGCTAAAGTGCAAATTTTAGTGGGAACGGGAATCATGTCTATTGCAGCTCTCCATGAATGCATTTGAGAACTGATCATAACCTCTGGATATTTACAGGATCAGTTAATACTATTTTATAGAATTCATGGGCATGAGGGCCCACATACAATGAAGCTATAGTCTTAAAAGCCTGCAGCCTGCCGTAACTAAGACTATTCACCTGGAAAGCTTTTTCTTTAATTACCATGTTGTTAATCCTCTCCAATTGCAAGAAGTGCTATTATAATTTGATCTTTATTGGAAGCAAATGTTTCCATTTGTTCATGTGATACTCTTATTCTAATCACACTTCTTTATCTAATCAAAGGGCAATTTTGGATTCTGAGTAACATGCTGGTCCTTTAAATGGCCCAGGAATCTATCTTAGTGCTGACGTATATCCAAGTTGTCCGCCCAGATGGGCCTCACATGATGGAAGAGTTGTGAGTTGGAAGAGCTGCATTGGAAAATGCATTTCTCAAAATTAAGTAATATTTCCTCCAGTTTACATAATTAGAGGTATATTTCCCTGGAAATGTTACCCTTAGAAGACCATACCCAGGAGAGTGTCACTATTAAAAATCTGTTCAACCTTTATTCAGTCCGCAGACACTTACTGACCCCTTACAAGGGGCAGGGACTGTCGCAGCAGACGGTGGGAGGGCTGTGAGACAGCAGACAAGATGAGATCAGGTAGGGAAGACCAACAGTGCAGGATACCATTTCAAAGTGCTAAGTGCCCAGGAGAAGTATAATGATGTGACGGTGACATGATTCAAGGTGAGGGTAGCCAGGGCAGACCTCTCTCAGGAGATGATTCGTGGACAGTGAGGTCCAATCGAGAAGAAGGTAGCCCTGCGGAGACCTGGAGGAAGGTCATTTCAAAGGAAGGCCAAGTGATGTAACCTAAGAACATTGTTGTTTTTGTTGAGTTGCTGAGTCATGTCCTACTCTTTTATGACCCCATGAACTGTAGCCCACCAGGCTCCTCTGTCTATGGGATTCTCCAGGCAAGAATACTGGAGTCGGTCACCATTTCCTTCTCCAGGGGATCTTCCCCACCCAGNTTATGACCCCATGAACTGTAGCCCACCAGGCTCCTCTGTCTATGGGATTCTCCAGGCAAGAATACTGGAGTCGGTCACCATTTCCTTCTCCAGGGGATCTTCCCCACCCAGGAATTGAACCCATGTCTCCTGCACTGCATGTGAGTTCTTTACCACTGGACTACCTGGGGCCTGGGGTGATCGGAGAAGAGAGGATTGAGAATGAAGGAAAAGCACAAAATCCAGAGCCACAAAAGAAGGGCCCCGTCCCTACTTAACCATTTGGGAGCTCTTGGAAGTTAAGCCAAGTTTCCTAATTCTTTCTACGTCTCAGTGTATGCAAAATCAGGGAGTGAACCAGATCAGAGTCTGCGTATTGGAGTCATCTGGGAAACTTACTGAAAATGGATGACCTCATCAGTCTAGGGGACCGCTTGGACATGGAGTCTCTGAACGATCCCCAGGCAATTCTAACGCACACAGCAAGCAGCTTGAGAACCCTGAACTGGGTTATCTGTGATATTCTGTCACACCCCTACCACCCAGGGGTTTAGGGCTGACCCTGTCGCTGATTTAAGTGACCTCAGCCAGCCCTGGCCTTTCGAGCTTCAGTGTCTCCAGCTGCTGGATGTGGGGAGGTGACCTGGTTCCATCTATCCTCTTTCATATTGTTCTTCTTCTGTGGCACGGTTAGATTGTTTGCTTATTTAACCACAGGGTTGAAATCCCATCTTGGGCCAGCCGTCTCTCGCCTCCGCTGGAGGAGGTAATGTGATATTCCCCGCAGGGCTGCTTTCTGTCTGTTAGCCTCTCCAAAGCAAATGGACTTTTCCATCTCTTTCAACTGTAGCCTGAAAAGAGGACTACAGCCATTATAGGCACTTTCTTTATAAGTGAGGCGAACAACAAATAGCTCTCAGCTTGCTATCCAGGTAAACTTGAGACAAATTTAGAAACATTGAACTTGGACTGTTATTTGACAAAGCAGAGTGAGAATGTTTGTTTTGTTCCAGGATGATTGCAACCCTCCCATCCTTTTTAAAATTCTGTACACTCTAATCCAAAAAGACAGGTAGTGTTTGCAAATGCCAGAGCTCCCTAAAGGGCTTAACTCCGTTCATGACCGAGGCCGCTAAATTCCAGCTCAAGCAGATTAGCAAAGCTAAGTCTTTGGCATTAGGGTCTCCCCTAACACCCAGGCCTGCTGAGAAGCTGTCAGTCCTCCTTCTTCCGAATCCTCCCTAAACTCCCAATAATAGCAACTTAATCTATGAAGAAAGCAACAAAGCAGAGATCTCAGTACAGTCTGTGCTGCTGAACTGCCCTTTAGAAATAGAATGTGATCCACATGATCATTTTATATTCTCCAATAGCCATATTAAATCAGTTTTTAAAAAAAGAGCTGGCATTAAGTTGAGTTAATATTTTATTCTATACCCTAATATTATCTAAGCACATGATCGATAAAAAAATTTTACTAACAAGACATTTTATATTTTCTTAGCAAATCTTCAAACTCCTATGTGTATTCTATTTGTTATTGTTGGTCGATCACTCAGTCATGTCTGACTCTTTATGACCCCATGGACTGCAGCACACCAGGCTCCCCTATCTCTCACCATCTCCCAGAGCTTGCTCAAACTCATGTCCATTGAGTCAGTGATGCTATCCAATCATCACATCTTCTGTCATCCCCTTCTCCTCCTGCCTTCAATCTCTCCCAGCATCAGGGTCTTTTATAATGAGTCAGCTCTTCTCACCAGGTAGCCAAAGTATTGGAAATTCAGCTTCAGCATCAGTCCTTCCAATGTATATTCAGGGTTGATTTCCTTTAGGATGGACTGGTTGGATCTCTTTGCAGTCCAAGAAATTCTCAAGAGTCTTCTCTAACACCACAGTTCAAAAGCATCAACTCTTGTGCACTCAGCTCTTTATNAGCTTCAGCATCAGTCCTTCCAATGTATATTCAGGGTTGATTTCCTTTAGGATGGACTGGTTGGATCTCTTTGCAGTCCAAGAAATTCTCAAGAGTCTTCTCTAACACCACAGTTCAAAAGCATCAACTCTTGTGCACTCAGCTCTTTATACTCCAACTCTCATATCCAAGCATGACTACTAGAAAAACCATAGCTTGACTAGACAGATCTTTGTCGGCAAGGTAATGTCTCTGCTTTTCAATATGCTGTCTAGGTTGGTCATAGCTTTTCTTCCAAGCAAGTGTCTTTTAATTTCATGGCTGCAGTCACCATCTGCAGTAATTTTGGAGCCTCCCCCCGCTAAGGTCTCTCACAGTTTCCATTGTTTCCTCCTCTATTTGCCATGAAGTGATGGGACAGGATGCCATAATCTTAGTTTTCTGAATATTAAGTTTTAAGCCAGCTTTTTCACTCTCCTCTTCCACTTTCATCAAGAGGCTCTTTAGTTCTTCTTTGCTTTCTGCCATAAGGGTGGTGTCATCTGCATATCTGAGGTTACTGATTTTTTTCCTGGCAATCTTGGTTCCAGCTTGTGCTTCATCCAGTCCGGCATTTCACATGATATTCTCTGCATAAAGGTTAAATAAGCAGGGTGACAATATACAGCCTTGACGTACTCCTTTCCCAGTTTGGATCCACTCCATTGTTCCATGTCCAGTTCCAACTGTTGCTTCTTGACCTGCATACAGGTTTCTCAGGAGGCAGGTCTAGTTTCTCAGGTGGTCTAGTATTGCCATCTCCTGAAGAATTTTCCAACAGTTTGTTGTGATCCACACAGTCAAAGGCGTTAGCATAGTCAATGAGGCAGAAGTAGATGTTTTTCTGGAATTCTCTTGCTTTTTCTGTGATCCAACAGATGTTGTCAATGTGAACTCTTGTTCCTCTACCTTTTCTGAATCCAGCTTGAACATCTGGAAGTTCTCAGTTCACATACTGTTGAAGCCTAGCTTGGAGAATTTTGAGTATTACTTTGCTAGCATGTGAGATGAGTGCAGTTGTGCCGTAGTTTGAACATTTTGGGGGATTACCCTTCTTTGGGATTGGAATGAAAACTGACCTTTTCCAGTCCTGTGGCCACTGTTGAGTTTTCCAAATTTGCGGACATATTGAGTGCAACACTTTCACAACATCATCGTTTAGGATTTGAAATAGCTCAGCTGGAGTTCCATCATCCCCACTAGGTTTGTTCATAGTGACGCTTCCTAAAGTCTACTTGACTTCACATTCCAGGATGTCAGGCTCCAGGTGAGTGATCAAACAATTGTGGCTATCTGGGTTAGCATATCTCAATTCAAACTAGATATATTTCAAGTGTCAACAGCCCATATGTGGTTAGTCACTGCAGCCTCAGAAGATCCTATTTGTTTTTGCAGTGCTAGGAGCAGGAAGGGAAATAGGGCAATTTGGTGTGAGGGGAGGGGGTATAAACATTTCTTTAAACTAATATGAGCTTCCCTGGTGGCTCAGATGGTAAAGCGTTTGTCTGCAATGCCGGAGACCTGGGTTCGACCCCTGGGTTGGGAAGATCTCCTGGAGAAGGAAATGGCAACCCACTCCAGTATTCTTGCCTGGAGAATCCCACGGACAGAGGAGCATTGTAGGCTACAGTCCATGGGGTCACAAAAAGTCAGACACGACTGAGCGAGCTTCACTTAAACTAATATGAATCAGTGGGTTCTACTTCGGAAAATACGTTGGCAAAGGTCTTTCTTTTTTGAAGAGATGGTGTGGTGAGCCTGGGGGCTCACCAATGGCCCAGCAGTAAAGAATCCACCTGCAATGCAGGATCTGCAGGAGACACGGAATCTTGCATTCAATTCCTATGTCCGGAAGATTCCCTAGAGGAGGGCATGCAGCCCACTCCAGTATTCTTGCCTGAAGAGTCCATGGACAGAGGAGCCTGGTGGGCTACTGTCCATAGGGTTGCAAAGAGTCAGCTACGACTGAAGTGACTTAGTATGCACGCACGCACGTGGTGAGCTGGAATGTAAAAAAGTTACGGGGTCAAATAGATTCAGGTTTACTTTGTGCATGTGTGAACTAACAGGACATGATTTTAGGCCAGCTGCTTACCTTTTCTCACCTGTAAAATGGAGAAAACACTTCATTTGACTCCATCTTTTCCCCCTTGGCTATTCCCGATTGATGGACATGAGTTTGAGCAAACACTGGGAGATAGTAAAGGACAGGGAAGTCTGGCATGCTGCATCGATGGGTCAGAAAGAGTTGGACATGACTGAGTTACCGAACAACGACAGTGTCCGATCTTAGTTATGGTGTGCAGGATCTAGTTCCTTAGATAGAATCCAGGCCCCCTGCATTGGGAGCATGGAGTCTTAACCCCAGGATCACCAGGGGAAGTCCCTTCATTTGACTCATGAGAACAAAATGGGGAAACGTTCAACAGCATCCAATGGAACCCTGACCATGGGCTTGTTACTAAGGAAATAAAGACATCCTGTCTGACAGTGGTCCCCAAGCCCCAATCTTTTTGGTAGCAGAGACCAGTTTCTTGAAAGACATTTTTTCCATAGTTTGGGTCGGGGGCGGGCGGGGGGATGTTTCAGGATGATTCAAGCACATTATGTTTATTGTGCTCTTATTTCTTATCTAATGCTGCCACTGATCTGACAGGAAGTATTGGTCTGAAACCTGGAGGTGGGGACCTCTGTCCTCTGACGTGTGTGTCCCTATATGGCAGGTAACCAGTCAAGGTTCGTGGAGCTTANCACATTATGTTTATTGTGCTCTTATTTCTTATCTAATGCTGCCACTGATCTGACAGGAAGTATTGGTCTGAAACCTGGAGGTGGGGACCTCTGTCCTCTGACGTGTGTGTCCCTATATGGCAGGTAACCAGTCAAGGTTCGTGGAGCTTACCATAAAACTGTGACATAAACAAAAGCAGCTGTTACAGACTGACTCTTATTAACAGATGCACAAGAGCTTTAAATATATGTTGAAATAAACCCAAAGGCCATTAACTTCTGTGTGTTTTCCTCGAACTCTTCTGACGTTTACATAAGAACTGCTATTTGGAGCAAGTTGCCACATCATTTGTTAACATGGTCCCAAGATTTAGGGAAATTTTTCATTTTTGTTGAAATAAACTTTGCTTTAACTTTCTTGGAGGTGACTTGTCTTTATTAAAACAGAAAGGCTGTCATTTTCTTTTCCCTCAGTTCAGTTCAGTTCAGTCGCTCAATCGTGTCCGACTCTTTGCGACCCTGTGAATCACACCACGCCAGGCCTCCCTGTCCATCATCAATTCCCAGAGTTTATCCAAACTAATGTCCATCAAGTCGGTGATGCTATCCAGCCATCTCATCCTCAGTCGTACCCTTCACCTCCTGCTCCCAATCCCTCCCAGCATCAGAGTCTTTTCCAATGAGTCAGCTCTTCACATGAGGTGGCCAAAGNCATGAGAGAATTGATGCTTTTAAACTGTGGTGCTGGAGAAGACTCTTGAGAGTCTTTTGGACAGCAAGGAGATACAACCAGTCCATTCTAAAGGAAATCAGTCCTGAATATTAATTGGAAGGACTGATGCTGAAGTTGAAACTCCAATACTTTGGCCACCTGATGAGAAGAGCTGACTCACTGGAAAAGACCTTGATGCAGTGGAAAATTGAGGGCAGGAGGAGAAGGGGGCAACAGATGAGATGGTTGGATGGCATCATCAACTCAATGGATATGAATTTGAGCAAACTCTGGCAGATAGTGAGGGACAGGGAAGTCCATGGTATGCTGGTGTACTGCAGTCCATGGGATCACAGAGTCAGATATGACTTAGTGACAGCAAGTCACTAGAAGCTATGAACTAGCCAAATATATAAAATTCTCATTACTATTGTAATAGTAACATCTTAAAGAGGTTCCCTTTTCCCTTTTTACTCCAATAAATTATTAAGCCAAATCAGAAGAACTGTCTAATTATTATATTCCTGGGAGACAAGTGCTTTGTAAACATGCTGACTAATTAGTGTTTCGGTCTATTTATCATGCTTTGAGTAGTCACTTTTAAAATGCCAAGTGGTTATTAATCATCCTGTCAATTACTGATCAAGGGAATGAAGCTTAGTTTGATGTCTGTATCTAAAAGCAGGTCCACTGATAAAGTAACAACTTATTTTAATGTCCAGAATTCATGGCCATGAGGTTGATGGATTTATCACATTGGCTGGAGAAAATGAAAGTCCTGTTTCAGGAAATATCCAGCCTGGCCTAATTTTCTTGCAGAGCTGGGAGCTGTGAGCTGTGAGAATCTGCTTGGTACAATGCACTAGTGTTGTGCTAGGGAAATTCAAGGGTTTGGAGATTGCCTAGAGGTGCAGAAAGAGAACTCCAGGAGCACAACTCAAATATACTGAATGGCCTACCTCTAACATCACTAAGATGTCCTTGTGAAGTGAAGTCGCTCAGTCGTGTCCGACTCTTTGCAACCCCATGGACTGTAGCCCACCAGGCTCTTCTGTCCATGGGATTCTCCAGGCAAGAATATTGGAGTGGGCTGCCATTTCCTTCTTCAGGGATCTTCCCAACCCAGGGATCAAACCCGGGTCTCCTGCATTGCAGGCAGACGCTTTATCCTCTGAGCCACCAGGGAAGCCCTAAGATGTCCTTAATGAACCAGAAAATGAACCAAAAAAAAACTACCAGGGTCAACAATTAAATTAAACTGAAGTTGTTTGTTTCAGTCATTCAGGTTGCCACTTTACTCTCTGAATAATAGCTATTACTATTAACCATTGTTTTTACATTAAAATAAAAGGGGGGGGGTACTTTCCACTGATCCTCAGCATGCACATTCAGAACTACATGGTCCTGAGCTAACTGGAGCCTTATGCAGCCTCTCCTGGTTCCTTGTAGAGCCCTGGTCCTCCTCTAAAGCAGTGACCAATTGCAAAGAGGAGTTTGCCATCCAACTCAGGAGACATTGGATTTCCCTAGTGGCTTAGCCAATAAAGAATCCACCTGCAATGCAGGAGACCCAGGTTCAATCCCTGGGTTGGGAAGATCCCCTGGAGAAGGAATGGCAACCCACTCCAGTATTCTTGCCTGGAGAATTTCATGGACAGAGGAGCCTGGAAGGCTACAGTCCGTAGTGTCACAAAGAGTCAGACATGGCTGAGTGACTAATACTAATGCTTTTTCTTTCAGGAGCCATTGGACTTAACACTCTGTATACATTCGATGTACTTTCTTTTCAACACATATCTCACCTTTTCAATTTCTATTCAGAAAGACCCACTGATTTTGCATTTGAATGATGCAACTCCTCTTGTCAAGCAAGCCAATAAATCCAACTTTGTTTCAGATAGCAGTATGGCCATCTCTGTTTCTTTCTTTCTATGCCATCCAATATTAGGTTATGTGCATACTAAAGTCACTTCTGTCATGTCCAACTCTCTGTGAGCCCATGGACTATAGCCCAGGGGGCTCCTCTGTCTATGGGATTCGCCAGGCAAGAATACTGGAGTGTGTTGCCATGCCCTCCTCCAGGGATTCTTCCCGACCCAAGAACTGAGCCCTCATCTCATGTCTCCTGCATTGGCAGGTAGGTTCTTCACCACCAGTGCCATCAGGGGAGCCCACAATGTTAGCATACCTGATAGGAAATCAAAGACCAATTATTGTAAACATTGTCGGGTCTTATACTGGGGACTGAAAATCCATAGACCTTCACGGGTCAGGTCAGTAACACAGACCACAGGAGAGGCTGGAGCAGTGATAGGAGGCTAGAGGGAACTGTGCAAACTGGTGAGGTTGTACCTCTTCTTCTAAAGCAGACATTGATTCTCAGCTCCAGAAACTGTGGATTCCTGGAAATGCTAGTCCACTGTTGAACCGTTTTCTGATTTTTAAAAAATATTTATTTGGCCGTGTCAGATCTTAGTTGCATCACGTGAAATCTTTACTGCAGCATGCAGGATCTTTCATTCCAATGCATAGGCTTCTTTCTCTAGGGAAGTCCCCATTTTCTGATTCTTTTGCAAAAGTTATAAATCTATATTTTAATGTGAACATCCTAATGTTCAAAAGAGCTAAATAAAACATAGCTACAGGCTAAGTAAGGCCTGTGGATTGCTAGCCTGTGACTTCAGGTTTGGAATACTTTAGACATTGCGTTGGGTAGTGGTGCTAACAAAGGAGCCTGCAATCTAGAAATGGAACAGACATGCAGCTATAAAGGCATTAGATGGAATGCTATAACTGAGGACTTCCCTGGTGGTCCAGTGGTTGAGAATCTGCGTGACGAGGCAGGAGACGTGTTTTTGATCCGTGGTCCAGGAAGATCCCACATGCTGCGGAGCAACTAGATGCCACAACTACCGAGCCTGCGATCTGGATCCTGGGCTCCACAACAAGAGCAACCACCTCATGAGAAGCCCGAGTGCTGCAAAGCAGAGCGGCCCTTGCTCGCTGCAACTAGAGAAAGCCTGCCCATAGCCAAAAATCAAAAGGAAATAAAACTTTCTTAAAAAAAAAAAAGGCTATAATTGAAAGGTTTGAGGTTGACAAGGGGCACAGAGAAACTAGGAATCCTAAAGACTGTCTCATTTTGCCCTTGCAATATGTATCAGACTATTTATTAGGAACTTGAATCTGTGCAAGTCATGTCTCAAGTCTATAAGGTTAGTGCAAGAATCCAGGGCCCTGGTAAAGTAAGGCTGTTTCCTATTACAAAAACATTCATCTTAGTAACTGGTTGTTGACCTCCCTTCCTCACCCCTCACGCAGCGCGAGAGTAGATTTGACTAAAGTCACATGGTGGTTCTCTGCCAGCAGTGATTTTGCTTCCCAGGGAATGCTTGGCAATCAATGTCTGGGGACGCTTTTAGTTGCAAAAACTGGTGGAAGAGGGAAGAGGCTACTGGCAACTAGTGGTTAGTGGCCAGGGATGGTGGATTTTAGTTAAACATCCTACAATGCACAGGACAGCCCCAGTGACAAAGAATTATCTGGCCTAAAATGTCAAAAGTGCCAAGGGTGAGAAACCTCAGCATCAGGTTTACAATCATACATCCTGCACGAAATATTCAACATTTCATTTTTAGTAACTTTTTGATATACTGTGAACAAAACATTGTCATCTGCCACATCAGTAAACAAAGGATATTGCAACTATCACTCCATCAGCTTCTGCAGCTGACCCCAGTGGTGCACCCTGAGGGGATTCAGGATGGAGAAAAGCAGACACTGACCCTAGATAGTACACATCATAGGAATCATTTCAATGAGCCCAAACTCTGACATCTTCTCATAGAAAAGCACTAAATTCATTAACTTGAGATGTCTGTTTTTCTTTAATTAACAGTAATCTTTTGATGTTCGCACCTACAGGTTTTTTAGCAAAAACTCTTCTGTAACCTGGCCTCTCCCTTGACCTCTTCAGAGCTATCCTTTGAAGCTACCAGAAAGGCTGCCTCCCGGGCTCAAGTCCTCAGCAAGTCCACCAAGTAAAACACAATTTTCCATTCATCCCACCTGGACAAACGGAGAGAATAGCATGAAAACATACACGCTGCTATACGTAAAATAGATAGCCGGGGGGAATTTGCTCTATGACTCAAGGAATTCAAACCAGGGCTCTGTGAGAACCTAGAGGGATGGGATAGGAAGGGAGGTTCAAGAGGGAGGGCACATATGTATACCTATGGCTGATTCATGTTGATGTATGTCAGAAACCAACACAATACTATAAAGCAATTATCCTCCAATTAAAAATAAATAAAAATTTTTAAAAACCCATAATTCTCAACTTTTAGGTTGTGCTTTTTTTTTTTTCTTTTCAGTCAACAATATCATGACTGAGAACTTTTTCTCTCTCTCTTCTTCCTCCAACAATGCCCAGCCTAGTTGGGTCCTCTCTGTTATGCACAGAGATTCAGCTTTGCTCTGGTTTCTACTCCTAAACTGGCACACATAAAACCAATTCATTGCTCAGCTAGACAAATAGCCTACTGTTAATAGGATCAGGCTCTACAAAATTGTGTATACTATTGTTAACATGATTGCTGCTTAATCATTTTCTTGGGATCCCATGGTCCTAACCCAACTGGCTTATCAAAATATTGCTTTCTAATAAATCAAGTGTTTTCCCAAGAGGAATTCTGATAAATTGAATTTTCCTTAACTTTTTACTAGTTGTTTTAACTGATTGTTGTGAACTTTGAAGTGATATTTAACAGAAAATCTAGCTTATCATTGTGGAACTTTGTCATAAATTGTATGAAATTCTGATCTTACTAAAGTATAGGGATTTTAGTACATAAAATATATTGTAAGAATTGAAACAACTCACACAACTGGATATCAGATTAAAGCTGACAACTGTGCTATTTTTTCTCTTTACCAAAACAATTCAGAGTGTTGTGAAGCTGGCCTACTTTTTCTCACTGCTCTTTGTCAATTTTTGACTAAATGAACGTTGTGTTAAAGGAGATGTGGGGAAAAAGGAGAAACCGTGTGTGTGTGTGTGTGTGTGTGTGTGTGTGTGTGCGTGTGTTAGTTTGAGGAAAGGAAGTGAGACCAGTTACCTCTGGCCTCACAAGACGAAGAACATAAGGAAACCTCCTCCTGGATATATACTTTTTGCAATACTAAAACAAAATATTCGTGTGTTACAAGTCAGGTGAAGAGTCCAGAAAGTGACTTGATCTAAGTTCAGGGAACTGGCGTAAGCGGCTACAGTTCCCATCTGACTGCTCATCCCAGTTCTAACATTTTGGTCAACCATCACTCCTTTTTCCGTCATGGCTCTCAGTCAATGAACATATGATATTAAAGTAAAGGCAAGGTTCTTCCTCCTCACCTATGAGAATAGAAACAAACATAATCTCTTGTGCTCGTGGTGTTAACAGTGCTGAAATAGGGCACGTTGCTCTTATGTTACACAAGAACTGAAATGATCTCATTTACTTGTTCCAGGAAATAAATACTTGCTCTTGCAAGAGACAGCTATGAGTCAATTAAAAGAGCTTACTTATCTAGACTAATATCTTGTTTATCAAGATTAACTTCTGCATTGCAATCGGGGAATGCTATCAAAAGATGTCAGTTGTGTTTCCTACTAGAGAACCTATCCTTTGTGCCTTACGGATAGAGAAGAAAAATACTTTCCTGTGTATGGTCTGGAAGAAGAGTGTTATATTACCAAATAAATAAAAAGGAAAACATGTCATATAAAAAATAACAGATAATCCTGGAAATAAACCATTAATGAGACTTCAGAACTTAGCAAAATGGAAGAGGGGAAACATGTCAGGGGAAAAATGCATCACTAGCAAAAGGAGACAGCTTCCCTGATGGCTCAGTCAGTAAAGAATCTGCCTGCAATGCTGGAGACCCGGGTTCAATTCCTGGGTTGCAAAGAACCCCTGAAGAAGGGAATGGCCACCCACTCCGGTATTCTTGCCTGGAGAGTCCCATGGACAGAGGGGCTTGGCAAGCTACAGTCCTTGGGGTTACAAAGAGTTGGACATGACTAAGGAACTCACACACACACACAGCAGAAGCACAAGGTGGCGATGGGAGATGATGTGGTTAGATAGCGTCTTCGACTCAATGGACGTGATTTTGAGCAAACTCTCAGAGATGGTGAAGGACAGGAAAGGAAGGACAGCATGCTGCAGTCCATGGGGTTGCAGAGAGTCGGATATGACTTAGCGACTGAACAACAACAATAAAGTACAGTAACTCTTAAAGAGAGAAGAGAGATCTTTGATACCTGGAGGAGCCATAGTAGGAAAGGAAAAACCCAGTGTCTGTATTTTGAGGGCTTGGGAGGTGGAGATGTCTGCCTCATGACACAAATTATTTTTGTATAAACATAAAGTAATCCTTTAGCCAAGTGATAGGCAGTTGGGGCATTATTTTTACTTTGGGCAAATTCATAGAGAGAAGTCAACTGAGGTGGTTTGAAAGTGATAGAAAATGTCAGGTAGACTCTCAATCTGAGAGCAAATACAACACTGTTTCCTAGAGCATTCCTTCAAGAAGTACTGCAGCAAAATGAAGGAACAAACAAAGCAAGCATAGAATTAAAACAAATAATAACAGTGCCCGACTAAGTGGTGAAGGGTGGCTTTAGAAGGAGAGCTGTGCCAATTAGCCATGACTGGAACAGAAGGATGGAGAGAGGGCCAGGGAAGGAGGTGCTTGTGGGGAAAAGGGAGGGGAGCCTTCAACGGAACATCTAATCGGTGAAAAAGTTTAGGGGAAAATTGTGATTGTGATTAAGGAAAACAGTGCAGGAGTCGGGGGCAGGGGGTGGGATGAATTGAGAGAGGGGGATTGACATACAGACACTGCTGCTGCTAAGTCGCTTCATAAAATAGATAACTAATGAGAACCTACTGCATAGCATAGAGAACTCTACTCAATGTTCTGTGGTGACCTAAATGGGATGGATACCCAAAAAAAGAGGGGATGTATATATGCATGCATGTGGCTGATTCACCTTGCTGTATAGCAGAAACTAACACAACATTGCAAAATAATCATATTCTGATATACCAGTAAATCTACATATAGCTATAGATATATACCTGTATATCTATATATAGCTACAGGTGTATACCAGTGTATCTATATAGAGCTAGAAGTATATACCAGTATATTTATATATAGATATATGCTAAGTATATCAATATATATGTGCATAAAATCTCTCTGGGAAAGCAAAAAGCATTGCTTGCAAGTAGAGGAACTGAGTGAGTTTGTGGCTGAAAGTAGAGATCAAGTTTTCACTGCATATCCTTTAGTATTTGAAAATTTCAAATTTTAGAAATACACCACTTGCACATGATATAAAGTAAAATAAATATGTAAATTCAACAAAATTTCCCATGTTTATATTATTAATTAGGATCCCATAAAGA
The DNA here is from genome assembly GCA_006410875.1 of Neotragus pygmaeus. NCBI lineage: Eukaryota > Metazoa > Chordata > Mammalia > Artiodactyla > Bovidae > Neotragus > Neotragus pygmaeus. The sequence goes on from SJYV01020298.1 coordinate 28,576, forward strand.
ATGTTTTGCTAAAACATATATTTCTGGATACAAAAACAACGAAACAATCGAGCCAAAATTTTTTTTCTTTTTTTCTTTACTTTTTATTTTGAGATAATTTTAGACTTACAGAAAAGTTACCCCCCAAATGATGGAATTTCCATATATCCTTCACCCAGCTTCCTCTTACATTAATATTTTGTACATAAATATAGTGCCAACACCAGAAAGTCAACATTGGTACAATATCACTAACTAAACTAAATAGAAATTGCAGTCAAAGTACTGATGTTAACCTTGCTGCCCATACAACCATAAAAACATTTAGAAATTTCTTGCTAACTGTAAAAAAAAAAAAAAAAAGTCTAGAAGTAAAAAATTAGCAAGTTTCTAAAATGCTCTTTTTTTTTTTTTCCATTGTAGCATCCATAGATATGTTTTTGATGGTCTAGATGGAGGACAGGATCAAGACACTTTTCTTGTTTCTCCACTTTGCTAACTGCCAGGTTCTGATTCCTGTTCTCTGCTCAGCAAAGCGCATCCATAATTTAAACTTGGGTTAATTTTCCGCTGATCCCAAGCAAAGAGGGGCTGTGCGCTTACATATCACCGTCCCTCCCCTGACCTTTGATTCTGTCATTTTCTGATTTGCTCTCCATCCAGCCAAACAGCTTTCTCAGGAGCCTCAGACGGATGCTTCTGTAACCCCCAAGACCTGCGCTGTTTCCCAATTCCCTCATAACCCTTTCATGTCAGGCTTGTCTGGCCTTAGTCTCAAAAATGTTGGTACTAGATGAATATGCTGCTCCAAGAAGAATTCATCTGCAATATGAGAGCCCTGTAGGCAGCATGATATGCTGGGATGGTGTTGATGGGAGAGGGGCAGGCAGCTAAGGAAACCTGAATGTCTCTAGAACTGTCACTAATAGGTTTAGTGACCTTGGTCGAGTCACTCGGCTGCTTTAGGTTTTCATATTTCTATAAAATAAGAGGATGAAGCTAGATGTATATTTCTTAATATTTTTGGCATGAAAGAGATCTTTGAACATCTGATTAAATAACTATAGAGATCCATACTCCCAGAAAAGTGTACATTGTGCCAAAATTTTTTTGTGTAGCCGAAAGAGACAAAAACATAAAATTATAGGAGATCACAGCTTTTCCTCTTTGTTTCAGGTCCTAGAGAAGATACTATATTTGTTCTACTTTCCTCAGGGCCTTTGTTATACTGCTCAGGGTACTGTGTAGAAAGGAGAATGGGAGGTAAGAAGAGAAGCTGGATTGATTTACCTAAGGGTTAGGGCACTAATGTAGAAAGTGAGTAAGAATAGATCTAGGGTAGATAATCTGTACTTTATCAAAATTAAAAACCTTCATGCTTCCAAGGGCATCATCAAGAAAGTGAAAAACAACCCACAGGATGGGAGAAATATTTGCGAATCATATATCAAGCAAGGGACTTATATCCAGGATGTATGAAGAACTCTTACAATTCAACAGTAAAATGACAAGTAATTCAATTTAAAAATGGGCAAGGACTTCACTGGTGGCTGAGTGGTTAAGAATTCGCTGGCCAGTGCAGGGGACACGGGTTTGATCCCTGGTCCAGGAAGGTTCCCACATGCCATAGAGCAGTTAAGCCTGTGTGCTACAGCTACTGGAGCCCAAGTGTCTAGAGCCCATGCCCCACAACAAGAGAAGCAACCACAGTGAGAAGCCCGCATGACACAACTGAAGAGGAGCCCCCGCTCTCCCTCAACCAGAGAAAAGCCTGCACACAGCAATGAAGACCCAGCACAGCCAAAATTAAGTATAAACAAATTTAAAAGTGGGGGGGCAAAGAACTTGAATAAACATAGCACCAATGAAGGCATACAGATTGCCAACAAAATGGGCAGATGCTCAATATCACTAATCTCAATAGTCATTGAGGAAATGCAAGTCAAAATCACAATGAGATACTACTTGACACCCACTAGACTGGCTATAGTAGAAACAAAGATGGACACTACCAAGTGTTGATGAGGATGTGAACAAATTGGAAGCCTCATACTTTTCCGTAAAGTGGAAAACAATTCAGAAATTCCTTAAGAAGTTAAACATAGAATTCTCATATGATCAGAAATTCTACTCTTAGGCTTATATCCAAGAGAACTGAAAACACATTTCACAAAAAAAAACCTGTACGTGAATATTCACAGCAACATTATTCATAATAAGCAAAATGTGGGGAAAGAAATAAATGTCCATCATCTCATGAACAGATAAGCAGGAAGTGGTATATCTACACAATGGAATGTTATTCAGCCATACAAAGCAATGAGGTATTGATACATACTGTAACGTCGCTGAACCTTGAAAACATGCTAAATGAAAAGCCAGGCCAAAACAAGGTCACAGACTATACAATTTCATTTGTGTAAAATGTCCAAAATGGGCAAATCCACAGGCAGCAGAGTAGTGGGTGCCAGGAGATGGACGAAAGAGTAAGTGGAAGTGACAACTAGTGGGTACCAGTTTCTTTACAGGGTGATGCAACTGTTCTGAGACTAGAGGTGATGATTCCAGAAACTTGTGAATACACTAAACCCCACTGATTCATAAGATGATAGATCTGGGGGTGGAGAGACAGAGAGAATGAAGAAGGGAACCAGTTTGGGTGGGAATTTGAGGAAGGAAGGAAGAAAGAGGAAAGTTCAAGGTAACTGCCTTATAGGAAAGATGGATGGGTAAAGAGGATTTTTGATATATATTGGGCTATATCTCCACCTCCCAGAAACTTTAGAAATTGCACATTTTTTTGAAGAATATTGAAACTGAATTTGTGGGTTTGGGGGATGGGTTATTGAATTTAAACTGGTTCTATCTAATCCTTTTATTATGGTTCTATATAATCCATTTATTTTTGGTGTACACATTCATTCAGTCAACAAATGTTTATGGAGTAACCACTGAGTGCCAGGCACACTGGTGAAAAAGACAAGAGGAGATGCCCTCCTGGAGCTTATGGGGTAGTGGCGTATTGTGTGTGTGTGTGTAAGTGTGTGTGTGTATGAGTATGTGTGTGTGTGAGTGTGTGTGTATGTGTGAGTATAGAGCAGAAGCAGAAAGAGAAGCTTAAGCACAGACTTGGTGAAACAAGTAAAAATATGATTAATTTCAAGCAGTGATAAATGCTTACTTTTTTCACTAAGTGCTATGTTACTCTGTAGAATCTAAGTAATACTCCACTGAGTAATACTCCACAGTGTGCAACCACTTTATTCTACCTATCCAGCTTCCCAGGTGGCTCAGTGGTAAAGAATCTGCCTGCCAATGCAGGAGGAACAAGAGATGTGGGTTCGATCCCTGGGTTGGGAAGATCACCTGAAGCAGGAAATGGTAACCCACTCCAGTATTCTTGCCTGGAAAAGCCCATGGACAGAGGAGCCTGGAGGGCTACAGTCCACGGGGTCACAAGAGTCGAGTCCAAGTCTTGGACTTTACAGTCCAAGAGTCAGACGTGACTGAGCGACTGAGTAGAGTGATAAGCGCTTTTACTGAAAAGAAGGTAAATAAAATGAATAAAGGGTGACGGAATTCTGAGGGCTACGTTTTAGGGGTTCATGGAGCCCTTAAGCTCACAGGTTTAGAGAGGGGAAATTCACATTCTCTGGACAACTTAATCTCAAAGCATTGCTTTTATTTTTTTTTTAAAGTTTTGTAATACGTGGAAGAGTATTACATATGAGAGTACATGTGCTGATCACTCCAAATTCAATACAATGTCAGTGATTTGGAACCTGCCAATGTGGAGTTTGTGCTGATGGAAGAAGAGCTTAGCTGAGACTTAGTTTATATTATCAGTAAGTTCAGTTCAGTTCAGTTCAGTCGCTCAGTCGTGTCCGATTCTTTGCGACCCCATGAATCGCAGCACGCCAGGCCTCCCTGTTCATTACCATCTCTCAGAGTTCACTCAGACTCACGTCCATCAAGTCCATGATACCATCCAGCCATCTCATCCTCAGTTGTCCCCTTCTCCTCCTGCCCCCAATCCCTCCCAGCATCAGAGTCTTTTCCAATGAGTCAACTCTTCTCATGAGATGGCCGAAGTACTGGAGTTTCAACGTTAGCATCATTCCTTCCAAAGAAATCCGAGGGTTGATCTCCTTCAGAACAGACTGGTTGGATCTCCTTGCAGTCCAAGGGACTCTCAAGAGTCTTCTCCAACACCACAGTTCAAAAGCATCAATTCTTCGGTGCTCAGCCTTCTTCACAGTCCGACTCTCACATCCATACATGACCAC
>SJYV01020298.1:34052-48721 GCA_006410875.1 Neotragus pygmaeus
ATGAAAACTGACCTTTTCCAGTCCTGTGGCCACTGCTGAGTTTTCCAAATTTGCTGGCATATTGAGTGCAGCACTTTCACAGCATCATCTTTCAGGATTTGAAACAGCTCAACTGGAATTCTATCACCTCCACTCGCTTTGTTCATAGCGATGCTTTCTAAGGCCCACTTGACTTCACATTCCAGGATGTCTGGCTCTAGATGAGTGATCACATCATCATGATTATCTGGGTCATGAAGATCTTTTTTGTACAGTTCTTCCATGTATTCTTGCCACCTCTTCTTAGTATCTTCTGCTTCTGTTAGGTCCATACCATTTCTGTCCTTTATTGAGCCCATCTTTGCATGAAATGTTCCCTTGGTATCTCTAATTTTTTTGAAGAGATCTCTAGTCTTTCCCATTCTGTTGTTTTCCTCTATTTCTTTGCACTGATCGCTGAAGAAGGCTTTCTTATCTCTTCTTGCTATTCTTTGGAACTCTGCATTCAGATGCTTATATCTTTCCTTTTCTCCTTTGCTTTTCACTTCTCTTCTTTTCACAGCTATTTGTAAGGCCTCCCCAGACAGCCATTTTGTTAAGAGTCTGTAAAATATTGATAACAATATTAAAGGGAAACCGCTTAGCTAACTTCCTCTGTTAACTCCAGCATTTCGTCACAGTCCGCTGCGACCAAGGTATTGAGACAGACAGGTAGGCCCACACCTGGTGGATGCTAAAACCGGAAGGAATCTTGGAGATGATCTAATAATGACTTCAGTTCCTTCAATGTCCAGAGGAGGAAAGTGATATTCAGAGGCTCAAATAACTTAGTGAAATTTCCAGTTTAGACTAGTCACAGAGCTGGGATCACAGTTCAGGTGCCCTAATTCTGAGTCCAGTCAGAACCATTCATTTAAAAACAATTGATATGCTAATGAAAGACTGTCTCTTTATACTAAATCAAGGACCTAAAGTTCCCTCTAAAACAATATATGGCCTTTTTGTTCTGCCTCTACTCATTAACAATAATGAAACAGTATTTTGTTTCATGATTTTTTTCATTTATTCACGTTCTCTGTGAAACAAAACATTGCTTCTTAATTGTTTTATCATTTAACAATAATGACTGATTTTTTTTTCATGAATTTGACACCATTAGGAACAGGAATATCATTCAGTTTTAGCCCTCAAACTCGAAAAGCTAAACATCTAGAGGAGACAATAAGACACGTTCACAAATAATTAGGATGTCAGCTAGATCTTGATGACTCTGTCTGATGCTACCAAGTGTCAGGAAATTCCAGAGGAGCAGTCTCGTCTGCTTGAGAGAAAGGAAATCACAAAAATATATTCTGACTTTGCAAAGCTTCAGAAAGAACCTCTGGAGTTCATGGAAAGCGTTCAAGTCTCCAGGCAACACAAAGCACATAAAACTACAAGGGGAAATCAGCAATTTCCTTAAAAGTACCCAAATAAACCGTCTTTATTTAACCAAGGGACACACTTCTTTGAATTGATAGCTGAAACTTTTCGAATGCTTAACCAATACTCTGGGCAAATATCTGTAACTGCCTCCAAGATGACCTCAATTGTGAATGCACTTAGAATAAGATAAACATACTTAGAAAATTCAGTTCTTTCTAAACATTAGCTGTCATATTTTAAACTGGCCACCATTACCATTTAAGAACCTTTTCAAATGACAGTGTTACATGTGCTCAATGAGACTCGATAGTTTGCAATGGAATAAATGTCTTTTTAAAAAACACCCTCAGGTTGGTTTGTATATAATTTAGGTATAGGAACATTCACACTTTTTAGGTATATAGCACCAAGGGTTTCCACAAATGGGATGCTTTTCTTGTGATTCCTACAGTTAGCAGTTAGCACAGTGAAGCCCCCCAGAACTGAATGGAGAGAAACAAGCTAGGAATCAATAATATAAAGCAAACATCTCCACGTGTGCTGTGTGCTCAGGCAGTGGGGTATGCCCTTTATATGCATAATCTCAGCTCCTTCTCCCATTTCTGTGTGAAATATTCTTTTACAGGTCTCTACAGATGAGAAAACCGAAGCTTGGAGAAGATGAGTTTTTTGGCCAAAGTTATCTATTCAGGAGGTGGCAGGCTACCAAGCAGGGAAAAATTCCTACCTGTCACTGAGTCGTTTTGAGATTGGGGGAAATTCCTTTGGCCTTTTAGGGCTTTTCTCATTTGCATAAGGAGAAGGTCCTACTGGTCTTCTGGTCCCCTGGATGTCATTGCTTCCTTATCACAGAGAGCCCCACCATCTTGCACCACAAGTGGAAGTAAAACATCTGACCAGCAGTAGCCTCAGGGTTGACAGTCTCAGATAGCAACCTCAGAAGTTAAAGAAAGGAGTAATAAAGCCACACATGCTTGGACGGAGCCCAGTCTGCACCCAAGCAAATCTTCTGGTTTCCTCCTCATCAGCAGTTGGCACGGGGCGAGGACAGTGCCATCTAGCGGAGGTCAGGAGGTCAGAGAAACAAATGGTGAGGAAGCCCATTCGGCCTCAGCCCAGCAGAACAATGGGGCCCCTGTCCTCTGCCCTGGCTCCTCTGGTCTTGTCACATCTTCACAGACCACAAATAGAGGGATTGGAGTCGGCTGAGCTACCCTCACTCTTTCAGTTTTCAGCTCTGTGGTTGCCAAACCATCCTCCGGCACATCACCCCAGTAGCTGCCTGCTCCCACGTCCCTCTCTCAGCTGTGGAAGTTCGTCATTGCCCAGTCGCCTCTGAGGGAAGGGGGAACAGGAGACTGGAGAGCTGGAGGCAATGTGTGCGTCTTCCCTCGGCTTCAGTAGTGAGTCAGGAGACCTACTTTTGAATCCTGACCCTGCCACCCAGTGGCTGTGCACTGGGGCACTCCAGTATCTATCACATATTTTAATTGTTGTTTTTAAAAGGGGAGCTGAAGTCAGGAAGTAAACAGTATTTCCCCTGTAACCACTTGCTTCTCTTTGGGGTGTTGATGCTGAAGGGTCTGGGGAAGAGTATTGTTTCTTCTTGATCATTCTACACCTTATGCTTCTCTGTGCCTCCTACTTTAGTGAAGCTTCTTCTTTCTGACCTTGCCCGGAGGCCTGAGGGATCTGAGTTCTCCCACCAGAGAACCCAGGCGCCCTGCAGTGGAAGCGGAGAGTCCTAACCACTGGACTGCCAAGACTTTCCCTAGAGCAGACTTTATCCATGTAGAACAACACAGCCTCAAGCCATCTTGCTGTTGTTCAGTCACTAAGTCTTGTCCAGCTTGTGGCCACCCCATGGACTCCAGCATGCCAGGCTCCTCTCTCCTCCACTGTCTCCCAGAGTTTGCTCCAACTCATGTCCGTTGAGTCAGTGATGCCATCCAACCATCTCATCCTCTGTCACTCCCTTCTCCTTTGGCCTCCAATCTTTCCCAGCATTAGGGACTTTTCCAATGAGTCAGTTCGTCACACATAAAAGCCTTGGTGTACTTAGTTGCTCAGTCGTGTCTAACTCTTTGCGACCCCATGGACTGTAGCCCGCCAGGCTCCTCGGTCCATGGAATCCTTCAGGCAAGAAATACTGGAGTGGGTGGCCATATCCTCCTCCAGGGAATCTTGCTGACCCAGGAATTGAACACTCCTCTCTAGCATTGCATGTGGATTCTTTACCAGCCAAGCTATTGGGGGAGCCTTGAGTGAGTCCCAAAGCATGTCTTCCTGGCATATTTTGCTTGATGGCACTCAGAGTAAAGGATGCTATTTGCATGGTGCGTTGAGGATAAACAAAGCAGCCAGAGGGAATCCTCTTCCCCAGGGGCTCCAATGTCCTAAAGACTCCTGCTACCCAATCCTCTTGAAGCAACCTTCAGGGATAAGGGGGTCCTTAGTTTATCACGCCTACAACATCTGTGTCCCAAGGTCACTTCTTTTTTCATAGTTTTTTAAACAATATTTATTTGTATGCACCAGGTCTTAGTTGCACCTTGTGGAATCTTGTTCCCTGACCAGGGATCAAACCTGAGCCTCCAGCATTGGGAGCACAGCCACTGGACCACCAGGGAAGTCCCCCAGTGTCCACTTCGTGAAGAGCTGTTCTGAACTTTCATACAGATGGACAAATGTGATGAATGATCATATTGATGTGAGTGAATCCTTTTGCCTTCCTTCGATAGTTGCCACAGGGGACATTGCTGAGATTACATTATTTATAAAAATAGTACAAGGACATATCTGAACCAATGGTGAAAGTAGATTTGGTTTTGGTCACACAAAAGGGGGGGATTTGAGTTACACAGTTCCTGGTATTGGTTTGTTGATGCCAGAGCTTTGGACCGGAGTCTTTGGAAATTCCCTTGGCCTTTCCCTTGTGGTTGCAAGATGGCCACAGAGAACTGGAAAATGACATTAACACCCTGTTCCAAGCCAATCTACAGAGTCTCTTTCCCAGTGCTCCAGCTCCTCATCAAGAAGGACAAAACTTTCCAGAGGCCCTAAGCAGTTTCCCTTACATGTCATTAATCAGAACTGGGACACATGGTCAACCTCTGCTGAGCGTAAGAATGAGAAAGCAAATATCCAACCTGTTTACTAGGATGCTAGTCAGGATGAAGAGGTTTTGAAAAGTCAGCTAGTAATGTCTGGCTTGTCATGCAGAGCATTTCTGGTTGTAACTTAAAAGGAAAAGCCAGTCTTCATTTCCCAATATTATCCAAGCAAACTGACTGCCTATTATTAAAATATTTAAACAGAATAAATTTTTTAATAACAGAGCATCTATATTTCTACAACATCTGCCAATCCTGTCAATATTTGGCAGCTTGGTCCATAATGATTTGCTCAGATTTCTTAAAATTGGAATTCCCACTTTCTCTCCTGAATGTTCCAGGGTTCTTTCAAATGCCTTCATATTGTAAGGTCATGAGGTCCCTGAAAAACTGCTTCTAACCCCTGCTCCATCTTGCTGTTGTTTTTCCTAATTGCTTCACACAGAGATTCTGGTACATTTAGAGCTCAACATCTTATTGGGAATCACTCTTCAAGAAATGAGATATTAATGTTTTTATTATTTTAAAGTATATATAAAAATATTTCAAAATAATATTAAAACTAATAAAATGTTTATTAGTTTATTAAAAACATATTTTAATGTTATATATGTGGTTTCATAAATCAAATACAGTAAAAAGCGGGACCTCAATTCCTACTTCCAGTCAGTAATTTTCTACTCATTTAGCTTTCTTTGTGTGTTTATATCTATATCCTAAATGACATCCTTAAATTGATATTTTTGTTTATTTGTTAATGTTAGAGTCCATCTGTTGACTCTTTCCTACAAAATAGGAGAGAATTTGACTTCTTCATTCAGGCCTGCTTGTGTGTGCTAAGTGGCTTCAGTCGTGTTCAACTCTTTGTGACACTGTGGACCATAGCCCGCCAGGCTCCTCTGACCACGGGATTCTCCTGGCAAGAATACTGGAGAGGGTTGCCGTGTTCTCCTCCAGGGAATCTTCCCAACCCAGGGACTGAGCCCTCATCTCTTGCATCTGCTGCACTGGCAGGTGGGTTCTTTACCCTCATTCATTTCTGCACCTATTTTTCTCTTCTTCCAATCATCACTATATGGGTATGTCACTTTCTTTTCTTTTAATGCTTTTTGCCTTTAGCATTCTGCTCTTGTTTTACTGTTGCAAAATTTTCTTTTATCTAATGATATAAATTATTGTAAGCTTGCTCTCACTGGCTCCATCTCTCATGTTCTTCATTTGTTATATTTGCTCCTTTTGAAGGCTTCCTTGAAACATCTGTTGATTTTTGGATATCCATTGCTGCCACTAAAAAGCTGACCAGCAGCTCTGTGTAAATAGAATTTATTCAGTGATTAGCATCATTATATTGTGGCAGATGGGGACCCACAAGGATTGGAATCTGTAGGTTTTCTCTCTTGGGTTGTTTGACTTCTCCAAAGAGGAATTCTCCAGTCTCCTGTTGGGGGTGATAGAAAACCAGCTTCCCAGGATTATAGGAACCAGGTGTGGGAAGAGCGCTGTAGGAATTACCGCTCAGTATGAAGATTGTCGCTCACCCTGCTTCAAAGGCATCTCCCCACCCCATCTCCTCCACTGAGCTTGGTGCCCCAAAGCTGAGTTTCTCTAGAATTTCCAAGAGCAGAGCTTCTGTGCTCTATTCAGGTCAGCGATGCACAAGCTGCAGGAGCCAGGATGGGGAATCTGAGAGTCTGCTTCTTCAAGAGATTGACTGCTCCCTGCTTTTGGTCTCCTCCACACCCGACTTTTTGTTGTTTGTTGTTTGTTTAGTTTTTGGCTGCACAACTCACCTTTTTGGATCTTAGTTCTCCCGACCAGGAATTGAACCTGGGCCCAGGCAGTGAAAGCACTGAGCCCCAAACACTGGACCGCCAGGGAATTCCGCACATCCAAATTTGGACAGGTGGTGCCTTCCATATCTTGGGCTTTCCGAGGTTCTGCAATGAACATCAGGTGGTTTCCTACTGGGCATTCCCCCTCAACTCTCTCTGCCATTAAATTTCTGGTATTTTTGTTCTGCCTAGTCAGTTACCACTTTCCCATCTGTTTTCCATTTTGCAAAATAGGGTTGACCCCACTTTCTCCTCTTACTCCTCCCCTGTTCTGTTTAACTTCTTGACTTTTCACCATTTTAATTTTTTTTTAAATTCTCGTGTCAGTATGGTTGGGGCTTCCCTGGTGGCTCAAAGGACAAAGCATCTGCCTACAATGCGGGAGACCCTTGTTCCATCCTTTGGTCGGGAAGATCCTCTGGAGAAGGAAATGACAACCCACTCCAGTACACTTCCCTGGAAAATCCCATGGATGGAGATGTCTGTTAGGCTACAGTCCATGGCGTCTCAAAGAGTTGGACACAACTGAGAGACTTCACTTTCTTTTTCTTTCAGTATGTTTTCATGAAAGAATACAGATTAACACAAGCACTCAATTTATTACATTTAACTGAAAATAATGTTTCATTTTCAGGTGTCCAATTTTAGCTATTTATGTATATATCTGAGTGTGCATATGTAGGAGGGCTTCCCAGGTGACGTAGTGGGAAAGAATCAGTCTGCAATGCAGGAGATGCAAGAGACGTGGGTTCGATCTCAGGGCCAGGAAGATGCCCTGGAGGAGGAAATTGTAGCCCGCTCCAGTACTCTTGCATGGAGAATCCCATGGAGAGAGGAGCCTGGCGGGCTATAGTCCATGGGGCCACAGAGAGCTGGAGACGGCTGAGCAACTAAGCAGCAGCAGTGTGTATTTAGAGACAAGAAAAATATATGTCTATATCTTACATGAGAGGAAGACCATACCTTCCAGTTTCCCTTGTAGCCTGCTGTGCCAATATTATGAAAGTGGAAGTGATCTGTGTACAGCTGAGTCTTGGCCTTAATGTACAACTCTGTGCTTATGTGCTCTGTTTTTCCCGTGGGCTAGAATGTGGATGTAGCAGCAGCCAACTTCATCATGCAAACAAGGATAAAACCCTAGGGGATGGTGGTCAAACAAACGGAAGCAACTTGGGTGTTTGAATGAATAGACCCAGCATCCTGGGCCATTTACCTCCAGGCTATTATGTGAGAAAGAAATTAATTTCATATTGAGGCTTCTATAATTTGAGGTCTCTTTGCCATAGTCATGCAGCCTGTACTCTAATGCAATCCCATTGACTGGTTCACAAAGCAGATCCATGGATAAGCTGCATATCTATTGCCTGGGGTTTTTAAAACTATTACAGAACTGGGCTTCTCTGGCAGCTCAGTGGTAAAGAATCTGCCTGCCAATGCAGGAGACATGGAGGATCCCAGGATCTGGGAGGATCCCACGTGTGACGAAGCAACTAAGCCTGTGCCCCACAACTACTGAGCCAGTGCTCTAGAGCCCAGGAAACACAACTACTGAAGCCTGCATGCCCTTGAGACAGTTGTCAACAACAAAGGAAGCCACTGAAATGAGAACCCTGCACACCTCAGCTAGAGAGTGACCCCACTCGCCACAACTGGAGAAAATCTGTGAGAGCAACAAAGACCCGGCAAAGTAAAAAAAAAAAAAAAAAAAATTAATGAAAAATTTAAAGGAAGCATCAGATTATTTAGATATGGAGTATATTATACTGGTATTATTGTTTAGTTCCTAAGTCGTGTCCGACTCTTTCATGAACCCGTGGACTGTAGCCTGCTCGGCTCCTCTGTCCATGGGATTTTCCAGACAAAAATACTGGAGTAGGTTACCATTTCCTTCTCCAGGGAATCTTTCTGAACCAAGGATCAAACCTGCATTTCCTGCATTGGCAGGCAGATTCTTTGCCACTAAGCTATCCAGGAAGCCCTAAAGGCTGAGTGAAGACTAAAAACCAACAGTACATATCATTATTTTAGAATTATTTCATATTAAATTTATATGTACATATTTTAATATCTATATGGAAATACACACATGCAACATAATTATAAAATTATGAAGTTCAAAAGAGAGTAGGAAATGAAACATGTAACATTTCAGAGAATAATCATTAGATCAATGTACCTAATACATCACTCTCCTGTTTTAACTAGTATGTAGAGTAATTTTATGAAGTTTTACGAAGTTGATGCAAACAGACCTTTGAGCAATTAGACAAAATCTTTGTTATGAAAAGAAGTGTCAGTTGCTCAGTTATGTCTGACTCTTTGCAACCCTATGGACTGTAGCCCACAGGCTCCTCTGCCCATGGAATTCTCCAAGAAAGAATAGTGTCTATAATTTATATAGTTCCAGACTGTATTCTAGAGTTTTCTCATGTAGAGTCTGATCCAGTTTTGCAGTCACTGCAGGGCAATTTGAAACAAAATATGTAAAATATATAAGGTTTCCTGACCTAGGAAATTAGCAATACAGATTTTCTGAATTAAAGCTATCTGGTAAACTTCACTCTGTTCATGACAAAGAACAGGGCTGGGAAGCAAGTGTTTTTGTTATCTCAGGAAGATTAACATTGGCTTGATAGATTGAGCATGACAGCATTTTTCCAATAATCTATACTCACGGCACAGGGCCTGTTTGCCACAGCACATGGTAAGCCTTCCAAAGCTGTTTCTAACCTCCTTTCACATATGGGACTGCGGTCCCATTTTTGTTCAACCCAGGAGCTAAGGATGATTTCCACACTTTTAAATGGCTGGAGAAAGCTCAAAAGAAGAAGGAGATTTCAGGAATATTACATGAAATTTAAATTTCATTGCTCACAAATGAAGCTGTACTGAAACACAGTCACATTGATCCAAGTACATTTTATCTGTGGCTGCTTTTTGCATTGTATGGCTTAGTTAAGTATTGTGACCAAATGACCTGCAAAGTCTAACATATTTACTGTCTCAGTCTTCAAGTTTTGCTGACCCCCTACTCCAGAGAGTAGAAAGTGAATACCCACTTTCCCAGAGATACTTGTAAGAGAGCAGGGGAGGGGAGATCATGCGACCTAGTTCTGACCAATGAAATAGCCAGGAAAGTTTGCAAGAGGGACTGAGGAAGATAGTGTAGATTCTAATGAAGCAAAAGAAAGAGTTGACACCTCTCTCCTTTTTCCTGACTTAAACATGGATGTGATGTCTGGAGCTATGATGATATTTTTGTCTTCGTGATTAAACCAGCATGAGGTTGCCTGCGTTTTTATCTGTTATATTACTTTTTATGTTCAAAAATCTAATGCTTTCTTGGGTCTCTGGCATTGGAATTGGTTTGAGGCAGTCTGTTGTTTTCCTAAACCCAGTTTCAACAACTGTCAACAAGGGAAAGAATAACTTAGATGGATGCTTCCCATGGGAAACTTTTAATTTCTTCATGAATTTGATTGTGGTCATATTACCAGTTGAGGGGAGTTCAACTTTAGCCCAAGTTAAATCTGCCAAGGTACTTGGAGTGGAAAGGATATAGAGTGTTTGAGAAGCTATGTTCCAAGATTAAATGTGTTCGTTTAACAGTGGCAAGGATGTAAAAACATCAGTCACTGCTAATTCCTACTACTTCTGCAAAGAAAAGATAATTTTATTATTATAAGTGAATTGTAGTTTGATTGCTAAGTCATGTTCGACTCTTTACAAACCTATGGACTGCAGCTCACAAAGTTTCCCTGTCTTTCACTATTTCCTGGAGTTTACTCAGATTCATGTTCATTGAGTCAGTGATGCTATCTAACTATCACAGTATAAGTGAATGCTCAGCTGGAATTTTATATTCTTATATTTAATTCTCCTTTTTATTGTTTCATAAGTCACTATTTAGATCATGAAATCTCTAGCAGAGTTATTTCATCCACAGCCCTTCTGGGAGCAAGGTAAAAACAAATAAGTATATAAGATTTATTATGAAATATATATTTAAATGGAATAAAACAAATATTTTAAAACTGAATATAAATATATAAATAATATATTTATGTATTTGACACATACAAGGCAGAACAAAACAAAATAAAAACTTTGAGCAAATGCTATGTAAAGATTAGGTATTTTCTGATGTTTCATACCTCTAGCCATACTATATCTTGAGTTTCAAAAGTCCCAGGGTCTAGACAGCCATTCATTAAAAATATTTTAGAAATCCATAATAAGAGAAAATAATTTATCCTTGTGCTGAAGCTGAAGCTTCAATACTTTGGTCACCTGATGTGAAGAGTCGACTCATTGGAAAAAACCGTATGCTGGGAAAGACTGAAGGCAGAAGGAGAAGGGGACGACAGAGGATGAGATGGATTGAGCAAGCTCTGGGAGTTGGTGATGGACAGGGAAGCCTGGCACACTGCAGTTCATGGGGTCGCAAAGAGTCGGGCAGGACTGAGCGACTGAACTGAGAAAGAGAAAGTGAAGCTCAGAAAAGATGATCACAGTCATAGAGTAACTATTTCCATGGGATCCAAATTTTTGGCAAATATTCAGTCATTAATTCTGAGGCCACTTGGACAAAACAGGGAATTAAGGGGAATTCATGACAAAAATCTCCCTCAAATGTATGGTGACCTTCCAGAGCCTGAGCCTGTCATTCACACTGAATTCCCAGTAGCTGGAAAATTGCAGAATATCATAGCTAAGCTAGAATTATTCATTTTCCAAAGACTGGTTTATTTTTTCTTCCTTTTTTAAAAATAGTTTTTATTGCAGTATAGTCGATTTACATGTTGTGTTAGTTTCAAGTGTGCAGCAAAGTGAATCAGTTATATACACATCTACTCTTACAGATAGTTTTTCCATATAGGCCATTACAGAGTATTGTGTAAATTTCCCTGTTCTATACCTGGTCTTGCCTGGAGAATCCCAGGGACGGGGGAGCCTGGTGAGCTGCGGTCTGTGGGGTCGCACAGAGTTGGACACGGCTGAAGTGACTTAGCAGCAGCAGCATACAGTAGGTCCTTCTTGGTTACCTATTTTATATACCATAGTGTGTATATCTCAATCCCAATCTCCCAGTTTATCCCTCCTCCCCCATCCGCCCCCCCGCCTCAGTAACCATAGGCAAAGATTGGTTTAAAAGTTGCTCTCTGCAGCATTAAAAAACAAAAGGTCTCCCTACTGTCCTTCCGACAGGCCAAGGAAACCACTAGCTCTGCCTTCCAGCCGTCCATGGCTAGCCATCCGCTTGGCTTGGGGTTGAGGGGTTCTCACTGCTAAAACCAGGGAAGTCCCAGCAAACTGTGACAAGCTGGCCACTCTCCCATGACTTCTCTGCCTGAGATTCCCCGTTGTGCTCAACCTTGCAAGCCCAAGTCAATTCCATCCCCTCCCTGTCTCCTCCCAGATCCCCCAGCCACAATTCATCTCTCTACATGGCCAAAGCTCTGGGCTGGTGTTCACCTTGTGACCTCTACTTCCCTCTCCCTCCTGTAGGATTGTTGTTGCTGTTGCTCAGTCATTAAGTCATGTCTGACTCTTTGTGACCCCAGGGACTACAGCACGCCAGACTTCCCTGTCCTTCACTATCTCCCAGTTAGCTAACTCGTGTCCATTGAGTCAGTGATGCTAGCCCATCCTCTGTTGCCCCATTCTCCTTTTGCCCTCAATCCTTCCCAGCATCAGAGTCTTTTCCAATGAGGTGGCTCTTCGGATCAGGTGGCCAAAGTATTGGAATTTCAGCTTCAGCATCAGTCCTTCCAATGAATATTCAGGGTCGATTTCCTGTAGGATTTGCTTTGATCCTGATTTGATCCTGATTTGAGACTGGTTTAATCTCCTCCCTATAAGATACTCTCTTATTATAGCCCCCAAGAGAGCAAAACATATGTGTTGGGCTTTTGTTCTTTACACTGAGTCAGTGGTTGACCAACATTGTCAAGTGGACTGGGAAGGTGTTCAGAGCTGGGCCCCGAGCACCTCCCTCGATGCTGCACCCAGACTTCTTGCATTTGCCGGCAGCGCACCTTGCAGCCAGGGCCTTGGCCCCTCCACGAAAACCTCAGAATTGCCAGGAGATGCAGGAAATTCCAACTGAATCTAGTAACCACAAGCAAAGCTGAGAGTAATTCTTCAGCAGATTCTTGCCAAATAATTCTGGCAGAGAATAACCCTTATGGAACTCAGTAAATTAGCAGAAAACACATTACATTCCCCAGATAGAAGATCAGACTGAAGTCACCGTGTCCTTCTGTTTCTAGAGCCCAGGGCAAAGAGAAATCACAGACAGAATGGAAGAGAAATTTCTCCTTTGAAATAATGGCCCTGCGGCAGTTTCTAAGCCTATCAAGATGTGGAAAGGAAAATAATATCTGCAATAAAGTCGGGCCAAAAGAATGTGGTAACAGCTTCAGAGTATTTCAAAAGTTCAGTACCAATAGTTCCTTATGAAAACAAGTTTCTCGGGTCACAAATGACCACTCGGGTAAATGACCACTGCTTTGCATAAGCTGTTATCTAAACATTTAAACTCAGCAGTTGTAGTCAAATTACCCTGGTGGTTTACATCATCAAACTCTCAACAATAACTGTGTGAGTACATAGTTCTAATGCTCACATTGCCTAAGCAGATTTAAGCAGCATTTTATTATTCTGTTTTCATATGACTATTTGATCTTTTGGCTAGTTGCTAATATCATCTGTCTACTTGGCATAGTACTGAGGGAAAAAATGGGTTTTTAGGATCTCTCTAACTTCCAGCTAAGATTTTCAACTGTCTAGATACCTAAGTAAGAGATAGTGGATTCATAACGGTAATCAGGTAAATAGCAAAGATTCTTATCCTGGTGGTCTGGTAGAGCTAATAAAATGTGAACTGCTAACGAAGGAGTCAGTCCTGACATCACCAGGAAAAGGTAAAGAGGAAGATAAACCTTCTTTTGGTGGGGCGTCATTTCTGAAATAACATTGTTCCTGTCACCTTTTACCGAAAGTCTCCAGGACAAGGACATGCCATGAAATGGAATGTGAACAGTCCTTTAATGTGAAATGTGTCATCATAAGACATCCTCCTCCTCCATGCAGTCCTCCTCGCTTTGCTATTGACTCTTCCTTATTTTCATGGTCCTTGATCTGATCTCTGACAAAAAGGCAGTTTCTTGGTTGCTCCTTGCAAGTTAACTCTTTCTCTTCTTTTTCTTTTCCCTGGATTATGGACAAAGTAGAAGCCATAAGCCATAAAGCTGAAAAACACCTGAATGACAGAGGAAGATAGAAAAGGGGAGGCATGTGGGTGGATGTCTGATCAAGGTCTTTCCCTGGCTGGATGGTCACCCCTCCCTCTGGAATTGCAATGCTATTCTGCTGCAGGTCTGCTCTTGTCCTGAAACAATAGTATGTTGCTTCCTCCAGGAATACTGGAGCGCCCCTATGCCATATCTCCTGTGTTTACTCATAATAATAACTTAACTAAGTTCCATTAACTATATATTATTTGAAGTCAACTCCATTTTAAATAGTATAGCTAGTTCCCAGATGAATCACGTTTGCTCTTATTCTGAGTGATTTAAAACTTCCTTTATCTGAGAGATGTGTATAAGAGACAGCAGTTATGTCTGACTCTTTGCAACCCTATGGACTGTAGCCCACAGGCTCCTCTGCCCATGGAATTCTCCAAGCAAGAATACTGGAGTGGGCTGCCATACCCTCCTCCAGAAAAATACAGACACAAGGGTCCAATCCCAAATCTAACAAACTAATTTTTCAGACTTCCTTGGCGGTCCAATGCAGGGGGCCCAGGTTTGATCCCTGGTCAAGGGAACTAGGACCCAACATGCCATGTGGTAAGGCCAAAAAATAAAATAAAATAAAATAACTACCTTTAAAATAAAAAATAGGAATAGGGGAAAAATTATAAGGAAAGACATCAAAATATTAGGTCTTTTCTGAGTAACATTATTTCATGTGGTGGATTTTTTTAAATTTTCTTATTTATGCATTTGCCATATCTAATTTTTCAATTAAGCATATGGATCATTTTACATGGGCTTCCCAGGTGGCTCAGTGGTAAAGAATCTGCCTGACAATGCAGGTTCCATCTCTGGGTAGAGAAGATCACCCCAGAGTGGAGGAAATGGCAACCCACTCCAATATTCTTGCTTAAAGAATCCCATGGACAGAGGTTCCTGGTAGGCTACAGTCCATAGGGTCACAGACTCAGACACGACTGAGCAACTGAGCACACACATCATTTTACATAGTGAGAGAAAAGTACTTAAAATGCTGTTTTTAAAAAAAAAAAAAAAAAAAA
>SJYV01020298.1:48754-60715 GCA_006410875.1 Neotragus pygmaeus
TATATATTTATATATAATATATATATTTATATATATAAAAATATATATATACATATATCATCAATGTCTGTATCTCTATCTATCTATCTATATAAGCCCTTCTGCAAGTTTCACTAAATGTAATATGACTTACTTTCCATATGTATGGATACAGTGTTATTTTAAAGTTAAGTGAATTTGAAATTACAAATTTTGTGATCCTATTCTTAGAGAATTGGTCCATCTAAGATCAGAGCATTCCTTTATTTCAGCATGACATGTAAAATGCAATGTCAAACTTAAGATCAAGTCTTCCCATTTTGATTTTTTAAAAAGGTTGGTGAGCTAGAAAAGGCAAAGAAGGAGAAGTCAAACAGGAGACACTTCTTGAATTTGGAACACACAAAATTTTTAAAGTTACTTAGGAAAACACATATACATATGATAGATATATACATGTGATAAATACACATGTGATACGTACACATATACACATGTGATAAATAAAATGAATTTAAAAATACAGTTTGGAAGGGGGAAGAAATAAACTAGGAGTTTGGGATTAACATATATACACTACTACATGTAAAATAGATAACCAACAAGAACTTCCTACATAGCACAGGGAACTATACTCAATATTTTGTAATAACTTACAAAGAAAAAGAATCTGAAAAAGAATATATATATATGTTCATACATATATAATATATGTATGTGTGTGTGTGTGTGGCACATATAACTGAATCACTTTGTTGTGCACCTGTAACTAATATAACACTGTAAATCCACTATACTTCAATTTGAAAAATAATAAAATAAAATGCAATTTGAAGAAAGTGACCTTTCCCTGGCTAATGCTCTATGTAGTTTCCCACCCCCCAATCAAGATTAAACAAGTATTCTTCATATAACATTTTAAACTTTGACAACAAATACTAGTCCACTGATAAGCCTTTCTTAGTCCTTTCGATGGTCAGCACATTTTCCCTGGTCCCCAGGGTTGTTCTCAGCACCGAGAATGGCTCTATGAAACAGATGGCTTTAGAATAGAATCACAGCCAGGCAGACCAATAAGGAAACTTCACCATCAAACCCCACTTTCTCATTTGTAGGTAAAGAACACAGTCACTTACAGAGTCATGTGGTCAGCTAGAGACAGAGATAGCACACACCCCAGGGTGATGGCTTTAGAATAGAATCACAGCCAGGCAGACCAATAAGGAAACTTCACCATCAAATCCCACTTTCTCATTTGTAGGTAAAGAACACAAAGTCACTTATAGAGTCACACGGTCAGCTAGAGACAGAGATAGCACACACCCCAGGGCTCTTGAGCCCTACACCCAAAGAATGAGCTCTGGCCAGGGGCCCTGGTGTCATGTCCAAGCTCCACCACCCACCATCAGGGTTGCCTGAGCAAAGCCCTTAGCTGCTCTGAGCCCCAGTTTCCTATGGGGCAAAAATAGTACCAATCCATAGGGCTATTTCAAGAGCTCAATGCCATAATGCACATAAAGTACTTAGCCCTGAATCTGGTCCATTGGAGGTGATCGATAAATATTGATTCTTATCTTTATATGATAACATTAATTAGCCTTCAGCTACAGTATTAATAAAATATTTGGAAAAATTAAAGTCAAAGCAGTATTTTACACTATAATAAAACAGCATGTCCTTTATCCAATAAAATACTTTGAGTCCTGGAAACACCTGTTTTGATAGGGAACACCAGAAATATCACAGGCCTTATAAATTTTGTCATCCAAAGTGCTGGCATCAAAGGGAGGTCATTTTATCTCTGACACATTAATAAGAGGAATTTTTGAGCTTCTTCCTTTATTTTGTCAAATGTCTGATGACTTGAGTTTACAAAACATCTTTATCGAGACATAATTCATACACCATAGAGTTCACCTGTTTGCTGTGTAGAGTTCAGGGGTTTTCAGAATATTCAGAGTTGTGCAACCATCACTACTATCCAATTTTAGAACATTTTCATCCTCCAGAGAAGAAACCCAGCACCCACTAGCAGTGATTCACCTGACTGGAAATCTATAAACTGCTTGACTAGGTTTTGAATACTTCCGGATCTGAGAAATCCCACACGTATTCCTACCCCGCACGCGAGACCACAGCCGTTTCCTGACTTGTTTCCTCCTCTCTCCCCGTCCT
The DNA here is from genome assembly GCA_006410875.1 of Neotragus pygmaeus. Classification (NCBI taxonomy): domain Eukaryota; kingdom Metazoa; phylum Chordata; class Mammalia; order Artiodactyla; family Bovidae; genus Neotragus; species Neotragus pygmaeus. The sequence goes on from SJYV01020298.1 coordinate 50,909, forward strand.
CTGCTCTTGCCGCATCCTGCACACCTGCACTTTTCGGTTAGTCCCGCCCCTGCTTTCTGTTTGTCTTTTTGCGTTTTGCTTTCTCTTTGGCTCCCGTGAGCAGCACGGGCATCTTAGTTCCCCAAGAAAGTGTTAGTCACTCAGTTGTGTCCAATTCTTTGCCACCTCCTGGACTGTAGCCCACCAGGCCCCTCTGTCCATAGAGTTCTCCAAGCAAGAATACTTGAGTGGGTTGCCATGCCCTTCTTCAGGGGATCTTCCCCACCCATGGATTGAACCCAGGTCTCTGGCACTGCAGGCAGATTCTTCACCATCTGAGCCACCAAGGAAGCCCTCCGGAGATCAGATACATGGCCCCTGCAGTAGAAGAGCAGGGTCTTAACCACTGGACCACCAGGGGAGTTCCTGTTTTGTTTTTTATCCCAAGTGAATTTGAAGGCCTGACTCTTCAGTAGGAGAATTTGCAATGCTCACTGTTGTGTTACAACTACCCTTATATTCAATCTCAAGTTCAAGTTAATTTAGCTTTGTCAAGGTGTGAACAAAGGAAAGCCACTCCGTCCAGGTGAAACATCACACTCACACAACTACAACTTGGGCATGAAACACATTTATTGGTCAAAACTTTACAAACAACTTTTAAAAAGCACACAGCCACATGTCCAACATAGAAAATATAAAAATTTATCATCTCCTATAGGATTTAACATGTAATAGATTATTACTCCCTAGTATTGAATGATAGAGAGGAGGCAGTCTCAGAGACATTTCTCTGGTTTTTGCTTAGAGACTTAAATTATTTCTTAAGAAACACCATGAGTAAAAGTCACTGCAATACTGGAGAAATTTTGGTAGCACTCTGTTTTATAAATACCAGGAAAGTGAGACAATTGTTTGGACTCACCACATATCTTGGGGGAACATAATCAAATGAGGAAAGTACCGGAAAAGTCAGCAGGTAAATCTGCATCTCCAACTAAATGTCATCATGAAGACAAAAAAATGGCCAGGGAGTGACCACAGAGATAGAGCCAGAGGAAACCTTGGAGACCGTTCACTCCTGACTCTACTTACATAGGAGCTCAATGATCCCAAGTCACTTAGTCCATTAGCAGAAGGCCAGAGACTAAAGAGTGGTTTGAACATGGAAGCCTGGAGAGCAGAAAAGAGTGGGATAGTTATTTTCTCTGGTTGCATTGATATGACTGCACCTCAGTAAATGAGGGCTTCAAATCCAACCAGAAAGACCTGAAGCTCCAAGTTGGTCTGCAAATGGAACAAGGGAGAATTATGCAAACCCTTGGGCATACAGGGAAAGTCAGATTTATCTTTATTCTCAATAGAGCCTAAGATAATTCTTAACCAGAATTTAAGAGCTATTTAAAAAAAAAAAAAAAAAACAGCCGGATGAGGCTAGAGCCAGAATGGACTCAGGGCTTGGAGCTGACCATGAGGTGACAGAAGCCTTGTTTGCACCTCTGAGTAATGAGCTTGCTTTGGCCGCATTAACAATCACAACGCGGCTGAGAGGGAAGATCTTTGCAGGGTCTGTCACTCACCCTGGGCCCGCGACACCTTGCCCCATCCAGCAGCTCTGATACAGGAGGCTCCAGGGCCCAAGCTCGCTGTTGGAAACTTGGACTTTGCCCAGACACATCACCAAAATAGCTCTTGCAAAAGGGAAAAATCAACAATGTGGTGTACCGGCCGCAAGAAAGAAAAATGTTCTCCATCCCAATAAGATCGAGTTTGCTGCCAAGTTGTTAATCCCTTGCCTTAAGTGTATTTTAAATCCTACTTTACTTTTGGACACTTTTGCTTTATAGGAGGATTCTTGGGTTTACTAAACAACAGTCACGGATGGTGGTACCTCCTAGAACGTGGAGTCAGTTCCAGTCTGTGTTTAGCCTCACTGGCGTTCAACTGCTCCATCTGCAGCAGAAGAAACTGACAGACTCTGCAGTCCCTTCTGGCTCTAATACTTGGATCCCAGGGCACATCCATCAGACTTCCAGGTCAGTGCCTCCATCATTCATGCAGAAACAGCAGTAGTCTGCTCTCTTGGGGCCAGGATCAAAACATACACAACACAGAGATTCCACTACCTAGGAAGTCCTCACTTAGGAAAAACTATCTGTAGATTGAGATAACCTTCTTTTTCTCATATAATACATTAAGGCACTCAGCTGATGGCATTTGGGAAAGATTAATTAAAATAACAAAAATACAAGTCATGAGAGAAATCCCTTTGTTTTAAATATAAAGAATTGCTTCTGCATTTGCCAGCCCAGAGAAACAGGAGCAACTACTTGGTTATATTGACGTTTGCCTGTTTTCCTCCTTTAAAAAGATACACAAATTCTACTAGAAGGAACTGTCCTTAGCCGCACAAATAGATATTTTATCATTTAATTTAACAAACAAACAAACAGGAGAACTAGCAACCTTGGGCTATCAGGGAAAAAACCAACAGATTCCATTAAAACTGTCTCTTGTTTCAGAGGAAAAGAAGACAGATAATCTGCCCCAAACGTGTTTTCTGATTTATCACAAATTTGGCAATCTGCACCAGTGAGGTAGAGATGCGAAGTTACAGAAGTAAGGACATGGAATCTAGACTCCACCTCTTGTGTGTCCCGTGACAGAAATGGAACTTACACTGGAAGCAGAGATTTTACTCTTAACCCTATACACACAGTAAAGGATCACTTATCATCAGTGATTTATAGAGACTTGGTTTTCACAGTGACGGTGAAGGGTTTGTGTAAATCATGGAGCATCCCTCGCTCTGGTTCCCCTTGAGACAGAGCAAAACAGGCTGGCTTTCATAAGCACCAAAGCTACAGCCTTCAATGAGGGTAACAGACCTAGCTGGGTATAGACAGTTTCAATACTTCTAGCTGCAGGACACAGGAAATGACTCAGCCGGTACGTGGTGTGCAAAGGAAATGGGAGAAAGAAATGTCCAGATCAAACAGCATAAATGCACATTTTCTTAAGGCAATAGGCCCTTCCGGTGTCCTGGGGTTATTTTTGTTGTTTTGCTATTTAAATTTTATGGGCAATTACACATTAGATCAGCACCTCTAAAACTGAAGAGATCCCCGTCAAATCATACTGATGAATACAAAATATTGCTCACGTTGTGTTGTAGCAAAAATTCCTGTCAAAATATTCCCTTCCCATCTGCAGGACTATATGGGACTTAAAACTATGCTTTGAGTTTAAGAAAGGACTTCTGGCCTGGCTGAATTAAGACCGCTGGAGACCCTAAGAAAGGAAGAAATAAACTCCCTAATACACACCAAAAAATAAGATTTTATGTGTGCCAAAATTAAAGAGACTGATGTCTAGATTTTTTAAATAGCAAAATTCTAGATAAATTAATCAGAGCAGAACTCCTCCCATTTTTCAGGGCTTCTGCTTACTACAGATGGGCTTTAATTGCTCACTAGACGATCCAGGCTGGTGGTCAGCCTGGTCCCTCACTACGGTGAGATTAAAATTCATACATGGTGAAATTGCAAAAGACTGTGTCATGAGATTTTCATAAACTTTTCCAAAAGAATGAAGTTCATGGGTTTTATACTTAAAAGCCTTTGGTTATTATCGTTCTTTAGGCCTCACAACTTTGCTCACAAAAACTCACCCCTGACCAGCTAGAGTGGTGGTGTTTAATCGGTAAGTCATATCCAACTCTTTGCAACCCCATAGACTGTAGCCTGCCAGGTCTTTTGTCCATGAGATTTCCCAGGCAAGAATATTGGGAAGGGTTGCCATTTCCTTCTCCAGGGGATCTTCCTGAACCAGGATCTCCCTGAACCACAGATCTTCCTGTGTCTCCTGCTTGGCAGGCAGATTCTTTACCACTGAGCCACCTGGGAGGTAGCTAGAGGGTAGTTGTGTAGTTTCATGTAAACAGTTCTCCTTTTACATTTGTTTGGTATTGAGTAATACAAAAAAGGATTTATAGTCAAATTATCTGCATCTATTAAAACAGGATGTGTCCTGGGAATTCCCTGGCAGTCCAGTGGTTGAGACTCTATGCTTCTTCCACTGCTGAGGCCTGGGTTTGATCCCTGGTCAGGGAACTAAGATTCCACAAACCGCGAAGGGCGGCCAAAAAAAAAAAAAAAAAAAAAGAGAGAGAGAGAGAGAGAGAGGATAAAGCAGAATGTGTCCTATTCCCGGGTTTGACAAAGAAACTGATCTAATTTTAAGACCATGGGTCAGTGGATTCCTCGTCAGCCCAACCATATGAAGCCAAAGGGATGCCGGCCTAAAAGTCTTCTATAGAACAATTGAGAAGGTTCCTTTTTCTCTGTATGAAATGGTCTTCTACTCAGGCCATTACCCAGAATGATTGTGTTTTGCTGTTGCTAAACCCAATCTAGGCTCTTGCCCAGGACCTGCTGTTTTAAAAATTATGGGTTTTAACACATATTAACAATAAGTTAGAACAACTCAATAAAGTTGCCCCTAAATACTGAGAGCAGGAGGTATAGAAAGACATGTAGCAGCAGAGATCATTTGAAAACTAGATAGTCTTCTTACTTAATAAATAATGACTTAATACTTTTCAACTAATTCTCAGAATCTACCTTCTGACTTGCTTCTTACAAACCAGCCCACAGTATTGTCAATTACCGGCCTAGGACAATCAGACATAAATTATCTCCTTCTGAAAGTAGGTCTTTTCTTAGAATAGGTTTCATCTTCTGGTATAACTTTAAAAATTCTTCACATTATGGCAAAGTTTGTTTGTGTGTTCACCTAGAAATACATGCATTAAACAAGCATTTATTTCATGTGTACTAAGTGTCATAAGTTGACTCAGGCCCACAGGAGACATCCATGAACAGAAAGGACAAGGTTCCCACTCTTGGACCTGACATTTTGGTTTAGGGAGAATCACCCAACCTGAGTCAACTGTGAACTGGTCACATCTCACCAGAAGACACTTTCTTTCAGAGCTTGTCTTACTGGAAGAGGCCACAAAGGGAGAAAATTAAAACCCCTGTATTACCATGAAAACCTTTTTGAATTTCAATATCTTGTGTGTGTGTTAGTCACTTAGTTGTTTGACTCTTTGCCACCCTAGGGAGTGTAGCCCACAAGGCTCCTCTGTTCATGGGATTCTCCAGGAAAGAATACTGGAGAGGGTTGCCATTCCCTTTTCTAGGGGATCTACCTGACCCAGGGATCAAACACAGGTTTCCAGCATTGCAGGCAGATTCTTTACCATCTGAGACATTAGGGAAGCCCTTCAAAGTCTTAAAACCTATCAAAAGCATGTTTTCCAAAAGACCTCCTTATCTGTAGCAAATGAACATATTTCTGAGCAAATGACAATGATGAATATTTCTGAGCATGATGAGAAGAGAAGAAATGCTCTCATCCACATGGGTTTCCATATGGTGGATTCATCTTATTTCTAAAACGGCATAAGAATTCTGCAGTGTTATATAAAAACACATTGGTTGGTATGACCTAAAGGATCAAACGATCTAAGTCTTAAAAGTAACATTATTCACTAACAAATGGTCTGGTCAAGTAGGAAAAAAAAAATGATCTCCTCCAGCTCTATATGGGAAATTATTTTACACACTTGTCTCATAAATGTCCCAGCTGTGCCGAACAACTGTCACACTCATTGAAAACACCACATTAAATTATTGTGATATTCAGTAAAAGGGCCTAATTATCTTTTAAAGCTGTCATTGTTTTTAAGCACATGAATAATTCTAAACCTTTTCTTAACTTGTAAAACAACTTTTACCCTCCCACTTAAAGACATTTAAAAGGCTTATCATCACCTCCAACCTCACCCTATAGTCACCCATTACATTTTTAGTTACCACAGATAAATTTCAACATCTGTCACCATACATAATATTTTACAGTTGCAAATTTGATTTCAATGTCAAAGAAAAAAATTTATTTAGAATATCTTTTCTTTCAATGGGATGTTCTCTCGCTCTCTTGCATGTCTTCTAAGACGACAGTTATCTAAAAATAAGAGCTTCATTTTCTGGAATACCATACTTCCCTTTGTGTTCTTCAAATAATTTTCTCAGCTCCTCCATGTAGGTCTGATGCAACTCCTCAATCTGCTCTGAGGTTGGGTTCAGGGTCTGACGAACAGGAATTGGGCAGCCAACTACGAAAAACAAAGAATGCATTGTTAAGTAAGAAACCAAATCCACTCCACCACGGACTACCACCTCTAACGACAGCTCTCGAAAGATCTTCCAATCAGAAGCTGTCAGGCCTGCCAGGTCCCGCCCCCGCCTGCAGTGGTCACACCGTCTCTTCTGGTGACAAATAAAAAGCCTTCCTTCTCCGCACATGCTGGATTGTCAGTGCACTGGTGGTTTTGACTTGGAGTCAAATGAACTACTGTGCTGGCTGCAGCTGTGGGGTACAAGCACATGGCTGTGTGTGCACGTCACCAGCTCGCTCCTTCTGGGACAGCTGACAGCCGGACCACAGTGCTCTATTATCACTGCCCGGGGAAGTCTTGACTCATGAGCCACCAACCCTCTAATCTGGCTCTTTGTAATGGCATCCTAAAAAATGAATATACATCTTCACTGCCGAGAATCTGGACTAGAAAACATACCTAATCACAAGGGTTCCACTGTGTGCAACAGCAGAAAACAAAACCAATCAAAAAACTTCATAGAGAAAATTATTAAACAAATCACAGACTAGGCAGCAATTTTTTTGAAAGCTGAAATAATATTTTTGAAACTATGTATGGTGACAGATATTAAATAGACTTACTGTGGTGATTCTTTTACAATATACACAAATATCAAACTAACACTCGAAACTAATCTGCTATATGTAATTATATATCTCAATGTAAAAAATGAAATATATATGTGTGTTCACACACATATGCAAAAGTCTAAAATGTAGCAGGAAGGGGAAAGTTGCAAAACAATACAGCATAATCCTATTTATTGAAAGTGTTCTATATCTAGGCACATTATAAGCGTTTAGTCTACTAAGAAAGTCAGCAAAGAGACACTGCTAGCCCTTACATGGAGGCAAGAAGGGAGAGCTGGGGGACTTATATTTTATTTGTATTGTGTCAATTTTCTACAACGAGAAGTCATTAGTATTACCTGTATAATTAAAAAACAGACTAATTTTTTTAAACCTAGCATTTATATAATAAATAACTTTTACCTCACCTGTCTCAGATTAAAAACTGATAGGTGGCTCTGCCACCTGCTCTTCAGTCCTCTCTGCTGTGCATTGCGCCCTCTGCTGGCCTGATGCTGCTACTAATGCCAAGAGCTGCAAATGGACAGGATGGTCAACGTCAATGGCTGAGCAGCAAACTGCTTATTACTTTTGGTCAGCTTCGTCATGAGGTCAGGTGGGGCTGTAGTAACAGAACTTGCAGGGCTTCCTTTGCCTACATGGAGTCTCCTCATGCTACCTCCAAGGCTCAATCCATGTCAGTAACAAAGCGTGATTAGTTACAAAGAAACCAGAGAAAGAGAAAGTGATAAATAACAGCAGAAAGAAGTATGATAATAGTATGGGAGGCTAGGGAGTACAAGGAAGGGAATGATACAGACACACACACACAGAGGTATCATAATGCATCATATTTTAAGATCTATATTTATATACAAGGTTATATATAATCTATCCATCCTGTGTGTGTGTGTGTATCCTCACAGCAACATTAGTATTCTCAAATTCCTATATTTTTAGCTAGATATAGCCTCAAGAAGCTGATATAGAGTTTTCCTCGAAAGCTTGGATGTCAAACATATATAGTGGGCAGCAGTCTTTTGTGATTCAATGTAAAATTATCACCATCAGTTGTGGTTGCCTTTCCCCTCCCCCCCAACATGGTTTGTGAGATCTTAGCTCCCCAACCAGGAACTGAACCCAGATCCAGGGCAGTGAAAGCACCAAGTCCTAACCAGTGGGCCACCAGGGAACTCCCATGTCAGTTGTGGTTGAAATACAGACTAGGAGAGACTGAAAATTGATGGAAACAGGAGCTGATGTTACACAAGAGGCACCAGGCTAGACCACATCCAGGGCTAACTCCCCAGCAGGTACACCCAGCTAGCAAGTAACTTCCTCTCTGACCTTAATTTTCACATGGATAGGATAAAAGTCATACAGTCAAAGCTATGGTTTTTCCAGCAGTCATGTATGGATATGAGAATTGAACCATAAAGCCTGAGTGCCAAAGAACTGATGCTTTCGAATTGTGGTGCTGGAAGACTCTTGAGAGTCCCTTGGATAGCAAAGAGATCAAATCAATCAATCCTAAAGGAAATCAACCCTGAATATTCATTGGAAGGACTGATGCTGGAGCTGAAGCTCCAAAACTTTGGCCACATGATGTGAAGGACCGACTCATTGGAAAAGACCTTGATGCTGGGAAAGATTGAGGGCAGGAGGAGAAGGGGAGGGAGAGGATGAGATGGTTGTATGGCATCACTGACTCAGTGGATATGAGTTTGAGCAAGCTCCAGGAGATAGTGAAGGACAAGGAAAACTGGCATGCTGCAGTCCATGGAGTTGCAAAGAGTCAGACATGACTTGGTGGCTGAACAACAATAGAATAAAAGAATAGGTGATCTCGAGGCTTCCTTCTAGCTCTAAGGCTTCCTTCATGGCTCAGACAGTAAAGAATCTGCCTGCAGTGCAAGAGGTCCAGGTTCAATCCCTGGGTCAGGAAGATCGCCTGGAGAAGGGAATGGCTACCCACTCCAGTATTCTGGCCTGGAGAATCCCATGGACAGAGGAGCCTGGCAGGTTATAGTCCATGAGAAGGCAAAGAGTCGGACATGACTGGACAACTAAGCACACACACATTTCTAGCTCTAATCTTTGTTGTTGTTTGAGAACACCACCTCACCCCCCAAATGAGAAATTTACAGCCATAGTGAGAAATCTACCTGTAAATCTACTAGCAAATTTGTGGTTTCATGGAAATGGTTTGTTTTCGTGTGAAATTATCATGGAGAGAGATTAAATGCAACTATTCTGGGTGGGAGGGGGGATTTATAGTGATACAGGGCCTATGTGGTCTAAGAAGATGAAGTAATTTATTTTGCTCCTAGATTACTCGGATTGCTGTTGTTCCATCTCTATGGTGTGTCAGACCATTTTTGTGATTCTATGGGCTGTAGCTGACCAGGCTCCTCTGTCTATGGGATTTCCCAAGCAAAACTACTAGAGTGGGTTGCCATTTCCTTCTCCAGATCTTCCTAACCCAGGGATCAAACACACGTTTCGTGCATTGGCAGGCAGATTCTTTATCACTGAGCCACCTTGGAAGCACTTACTTCAATTAGGACTTGTGAATTCTGAATTGCTGAGTCTTATTTCCTATAAGCTAGCCTGTATGTAGTTCATTTCAATCCTGTTCTTTTCCTACTAATCAGTTCAGTTCAGTCGCTCAGTCGTGTCCGACTCTTTGCGACCCCATGAATTAGAGCACGCCAGGCCTCCCTGTCCATCACCATCTCTAGGAGTTCACTCAGACTCATGTCCATCGAGTCAGTGATGCCATCCAGCCATCTCATCCTCGATCATCCCCTTCTCCTCCTGCCTCCAATCCCTCCCAGCATCAGAGTCTTTTCCAATGAGTCAACTCTTCGCATGAGGTGGCCAAAGTACTGGAGTTTCAGCTTTAGCATCATTCCTTCCAAAGAAATCCCAGGCCTGATCTCCTTCAGAATGGACTGGTTGGATCTCCTTGAAGTCCAAGGGACTCTCAAGAGTCTTCTCCAACACCACAGTTCAAAAGCATCAATTCTTCGG